>SSNS01000072.1:296906-329406 GCA_006937985.1 Aphyosemion australe
TCACAAAGTCACGCTTTACGGCAATCCATGTATACACCTCAAAACAGACGAGCTACACCTGGTTAGCATTTATTGTAACGTGTTCATCATGGTGGAGCCTCAGAAGAGACAAAGAAAACTAGAGTCCACATCTGGAGTTTTCTGAATCACGAGAGCTCAGAGACACGATTCCTGCATGTTTTAGATCATGAACACAGCTGATTTGTTTGATTTAGTAATGAACCGCTCCTGTAGACACTAATGAAGGCTGAGGAGACATTTCAGCAGTTAGATTAAGGTGTTAAAAAGACGAACGCACAGCGAGGAGATAAGTTTCACTTTCGCTTTTGCTAACGAACACTAGGGGGTGCTAAAAACAAACCAAACGTGCCAGGTGCTCCTTTAATAACCAGGATTGGGTAAAAGTAAAAGAGTTGGGATTATAGACCTTGTTACGAACTGATTGTGTTATCCTGGGCACGTGTACTAACTGGTTGTGCAATATTTTGCAACATTGCGTGAGATTGCACAGGTAAGATGATCTCAGTTTAAAACTCTGGCATGAGAGGCGTAGCATTCCTTGAAGGATTGTTCAACTAATGCAAGGCTTTTATTTTGGATAACGTATTTGTGTTGTTGTTGTTGCACAAGCTACTTTCACAGCTTTGCTCCATTGGAGTAAAGGGCTGCAAATCAATGAAAACAACTATGATATCCCCTTTTGAAGTTTCTCTCTAATAAATCATTAGTTAGACTTATGCATCTGAATTTTGCTAACCATAAAAGCTGTGGGATTGGTGTGTATTCTACCACAGTAATGGTAATGTTTGGGTTAGGGTTAGGAGCCAAAATAATGCATTATGTTAATCAGAATAAATCCGGGTTATGGAGGTCTTCTAACAAAGCTGCTTAATGTGGTTGTACTGAGACTCTGAACCTGAAAAACCACACAGAGATGGAGGTTGATGAGTACTAATAATAAAATATACACAAGGTGTCCTAAACTGTCATCAAGCAGGTCTGCAGGGACAAAATTAAAAGATTATAAAACAACAAAGGAAGCAAGCGAAAGAAGAAAAACAAAGTGGAAAAAAACTGGTGCAAGGGTGGGAGAGGCGAGCGGAAGAAACTGTCATGTAATCTGTAATCGCCTACTCGCTCTGACAGTCTGGTGCAACGACGGAGGGTTCAAACGGGGTCAGACTTTTGACTCTGGCATTTCAACAAGAAGAAACAAGACGTTCAAGCCACATGTTTAGCAAGAGATTTATTTTCTCTCATTAGTAAGGAAAACAAGACGATGACAGGATTACAACCCCAAGAAAAATCCCCCTGCTGGCCCCTTTTTGTGTGTTTTTTCTTCTCTTTTCAACGACAAACTTCTTTATGATTTAAGGACACAGAAATGTGAGCAGAAGGGCAAAGTCTCACAACTCAGTGTTGCATTGCAAAGGCTAAATGTTTTTGTTAGCTTGTTGCAAAAATTGATGGATTGAGATGGCATTTGTTCCAAAATATGTTATTTTATCATTCTGGGAAACAGATGCGTTGATTCTGTGAAATCCCGCCTCCACCTGTGTGGAGCATGCCCAAATCTGTCATAAATGCTGAGAAATCTCTCCGGACCTCAAAAAGAGTAGATATTGACACCCGTTAGAGACAGGTTTGAATCACAGTTCACCATTTAAAATCCTTAATTATCCATAATCCTTTGTCTAGAAGTCTAATTCTAATATACACACTCGAGAGAGAGAGCAGGATCAGAACTTACGTCCAGAACGAGTGCGAAACAGAATTTAGAATCAAAATCCTCAGGTGCAGAACACTCAGAATTCCAAGCTGGAACAGTGAGACCAGATTGCAACAGACAACCTGGTAGAGAGCGATCGAGCAGGTGAGAATAAACAAACAGACCCAAGAAATCAGAACCACAGGAAGCGCTGAGAGACTCAGAAACAGGCTTAAACCACGACAAATACAATAAACTAGCATTTAATTGTAAGTAAAGTCTCTTTTCTACATAGTGTTCCATTTATAACCACAATAGGATCAACATCTTGACATGTCACACAATATCATATCAAAGTGGGACAGGAGGGAAAGTCAAGCCCTGGAAACATTTCCGGATTGGGGTAATTTGCTGCCCTCACATGAACTCTGTAATTCGCCACCGCTCTGGAGGAAATCAGGCTTCTTCACAAAGAAGCCTTGTACGGTTTCAGAGGTTTTGCTCAAGGCCTAAGTCGTTTGTTTATCTCACTGCACTCGTTTGTATATTATCCCCTCAGTTTTTCACACCACACAGCCATGGGAAAAAATCTGATTTATGTGTCATTTACCCAGCAATAGTGCGGTAGCTGTAGGCTGTGCTACTGATTAAATAAATGTACCATAACTGTGCAAAATTTCCCCTCAAATATCAAAAATATTGTGGTGAGGAACATGGTTCCTGGTTTTAATGGGAGAGAAATGTTGGACTTTTTATGAATGAACTAGTATGTTGATATTAATAAAAAATTCAAAGAATCACTCTTTAAGTTTTAGGATTTTTAGAGATTTTTTCACGTAAAGTTCAATTGACAGTTGGTGCAGTCGCTTTAATTTCTAAACTAAAACTCCGACAGCCTTTTTAGAACAAACAATACATAAAATATAAGTACTATTGTCTTCTTTCCTCCACTGATCTGTGGTTTTCATCAATCCCATTGAGACCTTATGCTCCCAGATGACGCAAATTGCAGCAAAGTGGCGGCATTTTTTTTCTAAAAGAGGCTAGGGAGTAAAAGACGAAAGTGCGTGCCTAACTGAAGCCTCTTTTATAAAAGAATGCCACCAATTTGCTGCAATGCTGATGCGGCATCAGGGAGCATTTGGTCATTTATAAGTCGTCAGACCGTGGCGGTCATGTGGCGCAATCATGTCCTTTTTACCTTTTTACTCAATGGTGGTCGTATGAGGGCGGTCTCTGCACTGTCGTGGACTTCCGTGTATCTTGGACATAACTTGCTTTTTATTGCGATCGAAGCTGCGCTCGTAACGTTATTTTGACAATCCGCTCCTAAAGGTGTCTGTCCTCCACAGTCCCCATGAACTGTCAGATGATCTGAGCTCCATTTCTAACGGAGAGAAGCTCCTGGAGCTCTGCTTCGCTCCAGTTTATCATCTCAGCTGATTCTGTTTACAAAAGCGAAACTTATGCCCATGTTTACTTTAATTTTCAATATAGTTTCCGGCCGGAGCTCGGCAGTAACTCCCCACATGGTCGTGACACCTCCCTCTGTTGCGCCAAGGCGTAATGTGCATTCACAAGTCCGGCGTTGCGTCAATATTACTACCAATGCGCGAATGCCGCAAAATTCCCACAATGTCATGCCGCCACGGCGCGTTCATAAGACACACTGTTGCAGTAATATTACGCTGATTTGCCTGCATGGTGTGTCTTATAAAAAGGGCTATAATAACCGTAGGGAGCCCTTGATGGTTACCACGGTGATCCTAATGAGCCNTTCCCAGCAGACCCTCACAACACGTTTGGGTCTGCCAGGTCTGACCGGCATCCTCCCCCACCATCGAAGCCAACTCACCACCAGGTAGTGGTCAGTTGACAGCTCCGCCCCTCTCTTTACCCGAGTGTCCAAGACATGCGGCCGCAGATCAGATGAAACGACAACAAAATCGATCATCGACCTGCGGCCTAAGGTGTCCTGGTGCCAAGAGCACATATGGACACCTTTATGCTTGAACATGGTGTTTGTTATGGACAATCCATGACGAGCACAGAAGTCCAATAACAAAACACCACTCGGGTTCAGATCAGGGGGGCCGTTCCTCCCAACCACACCTCTCCAGGTCTCACTGTCGTTGCCCACGTGAGCATTGAAGTCCCCCAGCAGAACGAGGGAGTCACCCGAAGGAGCGCTTTCCAGCACCCCCTCCAGGGACTCCACAAAGGGTGGGTAGTCTGAGCTGCAGTTTGGTGCATAAGCACAAACCACAGTCAGGACCCGTCCCCCCACCCGAAGACAGAGGGAGGCTACCCTCTTGCTCACCGGGGTAAACCCCAACGTACAGGCACCAAGATGGGGGGCAAGAAGTATGCCCACCCCTGCTCGGCGCCTCTCAGTGGGAGCAACTCCAGAGTGGTAGAGAGTCCAACCCCTCTCGAGGAAACTGGTTCCAGAGCCAGAGCCATGCGTTGAGGTGAGTCCAACTATATCTAGTCGGAACCTCTCAACCTCACACACCAACTCCGGCTCTTTCCCCACCAGAGAGGTGACATTCCACGTACCAAGAGCTAGCTTCTGTAGCCGAGGATCAGACCGCCAAGGTCCCTGCCTTCGGCTACCGCCCTTTGCACATCGCACCCGACCCCTTTGGCCCCTCCCACGGGTGGTGGGCCCATGGGAAGGGGGACCCACGTCTCCTCTTCGGGCTATGCCCGGCCGGGCTCCATGGGTGAAAGCCCGGCCACCAGGCGCTCGCCAGCGTGCCCCAACTCCAGGCCTGGCTCCAGAGGGGGGCCCCGGTGACCCGCGTCCNGTATAGAGCTGGTCCAGTGTTCCAGGACGAAAACCACATTGCTCCTCCTGAATCCGAGGTTCGACTATCCGACGGACCCTCCTCTCCAGANGTTCCATGGTCTCACCGAACTCCTCCCATGCCCGGGTTTTTGCCTCTGCGACCACCCGAGCCGCATTCCGCTTGGACTGCCGGTACCTATCAGCTGCCTCCGGAGTCCCACAGGCCAAAAAGACCTGATAGGACTCTTTCTTCAGCTTGACAGCATCCCTAACCGCCGGTGTCCACCAGCGGGTTCGGGGATTGCCGCCACGACAGGCACCGGCCACCCTGCGGCCACAGCTACGGTCAGCCGCCTCGACAATGGAGTCACGGAACATGGTCCATTCGGACTCAATGTCCCCCGCCTCCCCCGGGACGTGTTCGAAGTTCTGTCGGAGGTGGGAATTGAAGCTCCTTCTGACGGGAGACTCTGCCAGACGTTCCCAGCAGACCCTCACAACACGTTTGGGTCTGCCAGGTCTGACCGGCATCCTCCCCCACCATCGAAGCCAACTCACCACCAGGTAGTGGTCAGTTGACAGCTCCGCCCCTCTCTTTACCCGAGTGTCCAAGACATGCGGCCGCAGATCAGATGAAACGACAACAAAATCGATCATCGACCTGCGGCCTAAGGTGTCCTGGTGCCAAGAGCACATATGGACACCTTTATGCTTGAACATGGTGTTTGTTATGGACAATCCATGACGAGCACAGAAGTCCAATAACAGAACACCACTCGGGTTCAGATCAGGGGGGCCGTTCCTCCCAACCACACCTCTCCAGGTCTCACTGTCGTTGCCCACGTGAGCATTGAAGTCCCCCAGCAGAACGAGGGAGTCACCCGAAGGAGCGCTTTCCAGCACCCCCTCCAGGGACTCCAAAAAGGGTGGGTAGTCTGAGCTGCAGTTTGGTGCATAAGCACAAACCACAGTCAGGACCCGTCCCCCCACCCGAAGACGGAGGGAGGCTACCCTCTCGCTCACCGGGGTAAACCCCAACGTACAGGCACCAAGATGGGGGGCAAGAAGTATGCCCACCCCTGCTCGGCGCCTCTCAGTGGGAGCAACTCCAGAGTGGTAGAGAGTCCAACCCCTCTCGAGGAAACTGGTTCCAGAGCCAGAGCCATGCGTTGAGGTGAGTCCAACTATATCTAGTCGGAACCTCTCAACCTCACACACCAACTCCGGCTCTTTCCCCACCAGAGAGGTGACATTCCACGTACCAAGAGCTAGCTTCTGTAGCCGAGGATCAGACCGCCAAGGTCCCTGCCTTCGGCTACCGCCCTTTGCACATCGCACCCGACCCCTTTGGCCCCTCCCATGGGTGGTGGGCCCATGGGAAGGGGGACCCACGTCTCCTCTTCGGGCTATGCCCGGCCGGGCTCCATGGGTGAAAGCCCGGCCACCAGGCGCTCGCCAGCGTGCCCCAACTCCAGGCCTGGCTCCAGAGGGGGGCCCCGGTGACCCGCGTCCGGGCGAGGGAACACTGATTCCATTTATTGTACTCGTCATAAGGGGTCTTTGGGCTGCACTTTGTCTGATCCCTCACCTAGGACCTGTTTGTCATGGGTGACCCTACCAGAGGCATAAAGCCTCAGACAACTTAGCTCCTAGGATCATTGGGACACTCAAACCCATCCACCACGATAAGGTGGCAGCCCAGGGAGAGGCTGTGTTATTCACCACTGTGTTATTCACTAAAACCTGCTGCTGCTGGATAGTCAGCTATGCTGCTAGCTGTTAGCTTTCACAGCAACTTTCATTCACGATACTGGGGGAGCTTTTTTCTTCGGTACTGGAGGAGTTTCTGGTTCAATCTGGTTATAAATGATTAACGCAGCTACTTCAAGTTGGGCTGCTACAACACGCAGATGTTTAAAGCTGCAATGGCAAATTTAGAAAACAAAATAGCTTAAAACATGCTTTTTCTTAACAACATTCTAACATTGTATAGCTATAAATGTGCTGTATTGTGGAGGTAAAAAAGAAAAAGAAATGAAAAAAATTAATAAAGTGGTTCTTTCACATTTGTCTAAGAACCTCCACCAATAACACGTTTCGGACCAAAACCAACCATTGGACCAGAATGAGCCGTTTCAGGGCTCTGTCCCTTGAAGAAAACAAATGCTGACTATGAGCTGAGAAGCTCTGATATCTGGGGGGTGGGACTCTGGCCCAGCCAGCACACATAGGTGGGCCCCATATGGGATCTATATGGGCAAGCCATATGGGTCCCAACAGGGTTTGTCCGCAACTTACATGGTGGCCCCACAGGGGTTTGCCGGTGTTTGAGTCAAACCCTCTGAAAACCCATGTAGGGCCCATTAAAATCTTTCTTTTAAATCTTTCTGGGCCAATCCCCATGGGGCCACCGTGGAAACCGCAGACAAACCCTGTTGGGACCCATATGGCTTGCCCATATAAATCCCATATGGGGCCTACCTATGTGTGCTGGCTGGGGGGTTGAGCCATTGCTTCCAGTGTGGAAAGGTGAGGGGGCATTCTATGCAAATTTCCCTTATTGTGATGTCACAATAAGAGACTTTTTAAAGTGACTCGTTTTAGGATTAAAATTCTTGACGCCAAACACTGACTGACAATGAATGGACAAGTTTTTTTTCCTGTTTTTTTTTTTTTTTTTACATTTGGAGCATTTATAGAGGTATTAGAGACCCACATGGCAGCCCAACTCTTCCCTTTAATATTTAAATGTTTGTGTTTGTCTCTTGACTGATGCTTTTGTTCTGAGTGATCCGTCTGATACTTGTGTGATTATTTGAAAGCTCCTCTAAACTTCTGAACCTGTGATTTGATGGTCCTATCCCGCTAGTCAAAGCACGAGCATTCAATGATAAACTGTGTGTAAATGGAGCTGGCACGGTGCTTGCTGCCTAATTAATTTTCTTCCCACAACCTTTCCCGGTGTTCCAGATTTCTGATGATTCCTACAGTGTGATCACTTAATGAGCAGTGGGTGGCTGTTTGGCGAAAACAAAGCTGCTGACCAAGAAAAGGCAGACTCTCATTTGCACGGTGGATTTAAGTCCTGTGGGGGTTGAGCATTTTTTTTACTCAAGGACTAGTTTATTTGAGATCTTTCTTACTCCTCATTATTGATTGCTTTGGATTGTCAGAATATTCCCACTGTTTACCTGTTTTGTTGTGATTGGACAGACCTAAAACTGATCAGTCCAAAAGTAGACCTGCTGAGGATCAATGGAGCGTGGCTAGACCGACCTGCAGAGCTAAATCTCTGCTAATGCTAGTGGCTCTTGATTTCTAGGCTAGTTGTTTACCATATCTTGAATGACATTATTTTTTTCTTTGTACTTTAGTGATTGACTACAACATATTTCCTTGATTTTTACATAAAAATAAAAATAAATTATTCTAGAAATAGGCTTGTATGTTTTAATTGGTTCTTGTTTTGTTTATATATATAATTTACCTTTGCTGTGATTTGGCATTAAGTAAATAAATAATAGATACAACTTTTAGTGAAAAGAAGGGTTAAGGTGGCTCAGGGGTTAGGGGTTTGCCCTGTAACTTGTTGGTTACCAGCTCAAACCCAGGCTCAGTCCGTGTCAGTCGTTGTTTCATTGTGGTGTGGAGTGGTGTGTGTGTGTGTGTGTGTGTGTGTGTTGGGTGGTTTGAAGAGAGACAAGTAAAAGCAGAAACTAAAACTACAGTCAGGGTTTCTCAGCAAGTCCCCACTCAAGCCTTATATGAAATTAATTAATGGAACTTTAAACAAAAATGCTTTAAAAACAATTAATATTTGCACTACGTATAAATTACTTGAATTCATTTGATATTTTTGCACCCTGGCACATGTTCTGATTTTATATTTTGTATACATTTTTGTGATTTTGTAACTGTTCGTTTGTTCAATAAAGTTCTGAAAAGAAAAAAAAGTCCCCACTCAAGCCATGAGTCAAGAATGAGTGTGTGGCACAGACAGGCTGCTTGTAGAAGGGTTGCAGATGAACAAGGAAGAAAAATACCAGACCGGACCACAAGCTGTGGATCTATCTGGCATTCATTTCTAGTCTTACCAGTAGCTATGTCCTGGAACCTGAGTGGTGAGTGCTTGTTTTTCTCTCTTTTAACAAGGCTGTTGCTAGCTGAAGCTAACAGCTAGCTGGTGCTAACAGAGGCCCGGCTAACCGTGGCTCTGCGGTAGCGTTGCTGCGACCAGCGTTTAAATACTGCTGAGCCTGAAGTTGGTTAGAACTTGTAGCTGTAGCAGGAGTGGTTTCATTGTTTCGTTGTTAGAAAGGCTTTCTCAGAAAATGAGTTTGTCTCTCGCCTTTTTCAACTTTCTAATTTACATAAAAAGTAGGTCACACACAGCTTTGACTTTTTGGCATGCTACTTTTGACCACCCAAGCTGTCTTATTCAACAACAAGGAAAATGTTGGTTTACATTCTAGGTCTCCTTTAATGAACTTGGGAAATGTGTTATTTTGTTTTTTCTTTTTTAAATTCATGATTTATCCTCATAAAAATGCATTTATGAAGTCTTTAGAGCAGTAGTGTGTATTTTTAATACACATATGCTGTTTGGCATGCTGGGTAACATTTACATTCCTTCAGTGGTGTGCTCTCTACGCCCACTCCTCCCCTCCCCCTTTGCTTCCTTTTCATCCCACCATCCTGGGCTGGCTGGCTTCCTCTCAGGCTCATTTTACAGCACGGCTCATTGATGCAGCACCGTCAGCTTCCTACATGCAGACTTCTCCAGGCCCATTAAACATTCATTGGATGGAACTATATGATACCTGATCATACTCCCAAATGAAATCCTTTAGCTTAACATCCTAACTTCAGTCTTGAGGTAATTAGCATGGCAGCCTATCAACCTAGTAAAAAGAAAAAAGTAAAAGTAGTTTACACTTAGAGGTCAAAACCTAAAAACACTTCCTAAATCACTGCAAAGTTGTCCTTTCAGCACACCCTTAAGAAATGTATAAATCTTTACTCATCATGTCAGCAGCTAGTTTAGCACCCACAACCATGTTTAAGTAGGTGGATCCCAGCAACCAGTTATTACTGGTTTTCAGAAATTAGGCCCAAAATGATATCAGCAGCTAAAAAACAAGGTTGCAGCAATCACAATCACAGCTGTCTATTCAAACTTTGAATTACAAATGATGGTGTGTGTTACGGATAACTGCATGTAGGAAAAACAAAACAGCCCTTAGTTATTTCAGTCAGACAGGAATGATAATTTTATTGGTTTGTATTTACGGCTAAAATGATTAGTCGATATAATCAACGTCAGCTACAAAAAAATTTCATCCATCCATCAATTTTCATCTGCTTATCCAGGGTCGCGGGGTCAGCAGCCTAAGCAGAGAGGCCCAGACCTCCCTCTCTCCAGCCACTTGAGCCAGCTCCTCTGGGGGAATCCCAAGGTGTTCACTGGCCAGCTGAGAGACATAGTCCCTCCAGCGTGTCCTGGGTCTTCCTTTGGGTCTCCTCCTGGTTGGACGTGCCCGGAAAACCTCACCAGGGAGGCATCCAGGAGGCATCCTTACTCGATGCCCGAGCCACCTCAACTGGCTCCTCTCGATGTGGAGGAGCAGCAGATCTACTCTGAGCCCCTCCCAGATGACTGAGCTTCTCACCCCATCTCTAAGGGAAAGCCCAGACACCCTGCAGAGAAAACTCATTTCGGCCGCTTGTATCCACGATCTCGTTCATTCGGTCACTACCCAAAGCTCGTGACCATAGGTGAGGGTAGGAACGTAGATCGACCGGTAAATCAAGAGCTTCACTTTCTGGCTCAGCTCTCTCTTCACTACGACAGACCGGTACAACGCCCGCATCACTGCAGACGCAGCACCAATCCACCTATTGATCATGCTCCATCTTTCCCTCACTCATGAACAAGACCCCGAGATACTTAAAGGGACACTTTGCACTTGTCTGTCACTCACTCACTCACTCACTCACTCACTCACTCACTCACTCACTCACTCACTCACTCACTCACTCACTCACTCACTCACTCACTCATTTAACCTAACATGCTTTTGACCTGTGGGAGGATACTGGTCTGGAGTACCTGCAACCCACATGGGGAGTACATGCAAATGCCTCAGCTGGGATTTGAACCAGCAACCCTCTTGCTGCAACACAACACTGTTACCAACTGCTCCACCATGCAGCCCACAGTTAAAAAGTTTAACCAACAAACGAAAATTAAATGAATGAAAAGTATTTATGAGAAAAAAATGAAGCCCTGTCATATTTTTTAATTTACCAGAACTGAGCATTCTGCTGAGCCACTTTGTTCCCAATGTTCCTGTCAGACGATCATGTCAAGAACATGTTAAAGGCATGTAATCAGCAAACAGCACTGGTCATTCCCTAAAACTACTAAAAACAATGAAGAAAATTTTGATGCACTTTGCAGCAGATATGGATTATTCTGAATTCATTTTAAAGTGTTAAATATCAGTTAGTTAAAAACGAAAGTTTGGGAAGTTATTAAGGTCAAAAGGTGGACTCTAAAGGGAGGAAGTAGACCAGTACCACCTGTGTGCACAGGTGATGACTCTTAATGAATAGACCTTTGTGAGCCGCCTCTGCTGCTTCAGCCAATCAAGCATTAATGCTCAAGTACCCACATAAATACATCAATGCTAACCCTAATGCTTTTAGGTTATCTCTGCTGTGACAGAATAACAGAATATAACAGGACGACAGAAAATCCTGGATTTTTCTTTTTAGAACGTTTATTATAAATAAATCAATTTCCAGGGATAATACATGTTACACCAGCGGCAGCATTTCCAACCTCAGACAGGGAAAGTATCTCAGAGTTCTGTTCATGAATGAGTGAAGGAAGTAGAGAGGATCTGCAGGTGGATGTGCAGCAGTGATGCTGATGTGGTGAAGAGGGAACTGAGCCAGGTGATCCATGGTTGATCACCAGTTATGAAGTTTGGGTAACGACTGAAAGAACCATTGCTCCTTTAGGACGAGAGGTTCCTGCTAGGATGCTCCTGGTGGTGGTGGGGGTGTAGGGTTAGGGCTCCTGGTTATTGCCCGGTTTTAAAACTGACCTCAGTTGTTCAAGCACCCAAACGATTCCACCATATCATTCTTCATTAAACACAATCAAAAAACACAGATTTGCAAAATCACATTTTATTATAAAAATCAGCATGATAATGTAACGGTATATTCTGTTATCTATGGTTATCTATGCTCTCAAGTGTTTCAGTCACCAGCACAACCCCCCCCCCCCCGGGATGAGTGTGTTGTGAGTGAGCGCTCCTCAGTGGTTTTACTCTGTTCTCCCCTGAGTCTTTGATTGTGAATGAGCTAAACTCGTATCCGTGTGTGTGTGTGTGTGTGTGGGGGGGGGGGGGGGGGTATTTCTGCTTCTGCTGCTTTGTCCCAGACTCGTCAGTTCCAAACAGTGAAGTCATAGCTTCCAGAGGGCTTGTTGTTCTGTAATCTGTGCTGATGTCACCAGCAGCCAATCAACATGTAGCACTGTCTGAAGTATTGTGTGTTCATACGTGGGCGTGTGAGTGAGGGGAAGTGGGTGAAGTGGCTGTGTTAGTGGTGGTGGTGGTGGGTCACCACTGGGAGAATCACACCTGCTCAGATGTCTGCTGTAAGCAGCAGGTGTGGAAAACGTTCTTATTTAAACCCACCGCCGTCTCCTGATACACTCTTAGTCTTAGAGTACAAAAACACTCCGCAGAGCACAAAGATAGCTTTTTAAATGGAATAATCCATAAGATTATTTAAACGTTTTTGCAGGGTAGTAAAAGGTAGTAGATTAAAGAGCTCTAGTTAAGGCCAATGAAAGGTAGTAAATAAACACAAAAGTCACCTGCTAGTAAATTTTTTCATCAACCTTCCTATAAATTGTAACTCTCCTGTTTCAGGAACTAGAGGTTAGCCATAGAACAGGGGAGCAGAAGACGACAGGATCTGTAGTCTTATTTCCTGATATGTGGACATCTCTCCTCTGATTGGCTAACAGCAACACGACTCTACCACTGACTCTGTTTGCTCTGCAACGTTGATGTTTTATCTCCACAAATAACACAAGCCTGGAGGAGTTCTGCTGTGTGGTGGAGCTGCTAATGCTAACGGTTAGCTTCTACTAGCCCAGACGTTCTCTGCTGTTTCCTGGACGCTAAACCAACAACAGCCTTCCCCGTCGTGAGTCAAGATGGGTGAGTCCATGAATGCTCATTTTCAGTGTGATGTAGATCTGGGACAAAACTGCTCCACAGTTGGTACCTCCAAGGATGTTACAGTCCCCTTTTCCACCAGCATTACTCTGTGTAACTCAGGTGGGTTCGGTTGGACGTCCTTTTCCAACATCACAGTTTGGTAATTTCCCCCAAAACTTTCAGTACCTTCTTAACGGTGGTTCCTAGCATACCAAGCTGTTCCGAAAACGTGACGCCAGAGACTGTCAGTCATTGATTGGCTAGGGGGCGGAGTCATTGTCTGTTCCAGAGCTTTCTGCCTGCTGCCAGGAGCCGTTTTCATGTTCAGTCTGACAAAAAGCCTCCAACTGAGCAAAATGTTAAACATCACTATTGTTGTGCTGTGTTCTCTCATGCTGGTCTGCATTTCCTCCTTGTGTTTAAGAGCATGAACGCTACACAAAAGACTGAGAAAAACACTGCATGGTTTCCCAAAGCGGTCCTCGTGATTCAGGACTGTTTTGGGACAACAGGCTGCTTTATGTCCAGAGACAGAAACAGAAGCGGGTGGTCTGAAGCTGGAGTAACGTAGATTATAGTATGTGCTGGGTGACATCATGAAGTGTGTGAAAGATGTTACAACAACTAAAAACATCCCCATCCTGGATTAATGCAGATGTTAGCCAGAAGATGCCTGTCAGCAGATATAAAGAGGGCATAGCTGCCCATACCCAATACAGAGATACAAGTCTACAAGTGACCCCGTATTCACGGAGATCAAGTACTTCACAGTCTGCAACAAAAAGAAGCACAATGCCCTTTCTGCTCATAACTGCAATGCTTACTGTCAAAACCATCTCAAAGTGACGTTTGTAGAATAGTGTCTGAGCTCAATTCCAACAGGAGGATAGTGGTAAACGAGAGGAGCAAATAACACATGAATACTCTAGCTATCATCAGTAAGAGATGGGGTCTTGACCTGTTCTTGAGTCAGACTTAAGGTGCAAAGACAGACTTGTGACTTGTCAGGGACTTGTGGTTTGGGATGCAATTCTTATAAACAATCTATCTCTTGTGTGATCAGAGACTAACAGCTTCTCAGTGTGTCCAAATGGATGAGTGGAGCTGCTGTGTGTGTGGAGGGTCGTTGGTTTATGACTCTGGACGGATAAAATCGGATCATTTACCTGTCAGATGAAACGTCTGCAAGCACGTTTGCCTTTTTGAAATGGTAAATTTATTCGATATAGCTACTTCTAGGGTTCTGCAACCCCCCCAAGACGCTTTACAACGCAACCAGTCATTCACCCACGCACATTCACATGCTGGCATCCACTTTAAAATATGTCAGTAAAGTTGAAAAATTGTAACAAAACTGGTGTATGAAGAGTGAATTCCTTGTTTCAGGTAGACTAGAGGGCAGGAATCTGAGCAGACATGATTCATATCTAGACAGGCTTGATTTTTTCTACTAGCACCACTCAGCGCAGCTTGGCTCTGTACTGTTCTCCTTTTCTTTTACACCAAAACTCTTTATGGGTGAAACTTGGGTTGTTTCTTTTCCTTCCTTACCATCTTGAATATGTGTGATTACGTCCATGTTACCCTCTTACCAGTTGTGTGACTCAGGTTTTACTTTGTGAGATATCTTTTACTTTGAAGGGTTTCCATGGCAGTCTTTTCCATGTCACTAATTAATTAAATAAACATGAACATGCTTGTAGAATTTTCTTAACTTTTAGAAACCAAACCCAGAATGTTGGAAATCCCACAGCAGAGCAGAGGCCAAACACCCAGAGGAACCAGGGAGGATCCAGGGCTCCTACTATGTGGGTTTATGCACCTGACCTGTGCCCACTTGTCCCCAGGTGCCCACGGAGTGCGAGGGGAGCCCCAGTTTGTGACGGCACGTGCAGGAGAGAGCATCATCCTAAGATGCGACGTGTCTCAGCCCCTGAATGGACAGCCCTATGTGGTGGAGTGGTTCAAGTATGGAATGTCAATCCCTTTCTTCATCAACTTTCGCTTCTACCCTCCTCATGTGGACCCAGAATATGCTGGTAATGTACTACATACTGTCACATCATGGCTCCATCCTGCAGAGTGTCACATCATCATTACAGCCCAGGGAAATGCTCCTAATCAGTCTACAGTTCATACAGAGTTGTTTTATTTTATGATAAACACATTCACTTGTGAAATGCAGCAGTAGAAGAGTAGGAAGAAGAACAGTCTGACATCATGTGATCATTTAGGTGTTTCTAGCTAAAGAGATGCTGAGGTTCAAGCAGAAGGTGAACTGGAGATTTGACGCCTTAACTTCAGGGATGTTTGAATCTGCTTTCTGTGAACTACGTTGCCATGAAAACTTAAATGTATCTAAACCTAATAACACATCTCACCATCGAGCTGATTGTTTTGATGTATATATTTCTTGGATGCAATTTGCAGCTTTGGCTGCATTCAAGCTAAGTTCATTGTGCAGAGAGTGCATGTGCTGCAGGCTCCTGGGGTTACCATGGTAACTGTGTCTATGTGCACTCCCTTTCCCTACAGCCTTAACCAATCAGAGAGGTGGACTTTCCCACCTGTGTTGGGAAGCAGAAAGGGGCCATGAAAGCCTCACCTTTTAATCAAGAAGTCCAACACTGAGAGAAGGCCTCTGAAAAAATAAAGCTGTTCAAAAACTACAAGCTGTAGTTTGGAAAAGCATTTTTAATCGTGAGTGATGAGAGAGGCACAGTTTCAGGACGACTAGGGTTTCTGTGGTGACTTCATTCACAAAAACGACACCTTATACAACAAAATCATTTCATAAACAATGCCAAATTCTTAAATTTTGTAGAAACACAATTTTGAGTAAAATGTTTTTTAACATTACTTTCACCAAACGTGAGACTGAGAAATAATCAGAATAAATAATGAAAATCTTTCTTTTTTCTAAAATGATTATTTTACGGAATTGTGCAACAAAATAATCAACAAACAAAATAACATGGACAATTTTCAATCATCTCATGAAATAATTTATAGGATTCAGACCATTTTACTTGTTGGAGACTAAAAGTGAGAACTTCTCTGCTTCATGGCAAGTACACATTAGGTGCGTTTCCTTATCGGATCGGATCGGAACTTCGGGGTAAATTTACAGGAAGTTCCCGACGGGCGCTTGTCTCCACTTGACCGGGCCGGACGAACGGGCGTTTTCCGGAACCTTCTGAGTACCTGAACAGAGGTAGGTACTCGGAACGGCCTGATAAAAGACCCGGTGAAGACGCTGGGCGGGAACGCTGCCGATACGTTGTAACTCAGTCGGAAATAATGTCAACTCAGGAGGAAATAGGAAATGCATATATGTGGCGGACGCCATTATTTAGGAAAACACGAGTTGTTAGAGAGACGAGCGATGGAAGCCATCGCTGCATATAACAACATAGCAAACATAAACGTGCCGACTATTGCTGCTTCCTCCATTGTGTCAATCTTTGTTTACTGCTTTTCGCGCGTTTTGCGCTGATTGATGACGTAACTCACTGCGCAGTGGTCGCGATGTGTTGACGTTTCATCAAATTCCTCACAGGGCCAAATATATATGGAGACAGGACAGCTTAAGAGGACCGGGGCTTCGGATTTCCTGATCAAGTTCACGCTCACAGATTTACCCTGAAGTTCCGATAAAGGAAACGCCCCTTTTGTGCACATGGTGAAAAGTTACAGGAACACTTAGAAGCTTCGTGCGAAATGACTCAAATGTGACCTTTATGAATGTAAAACTATGGTGGTGAAGATTGGTGAAGATCATGGCGGCACCCTGACTGAAAACACACCAGTGTAAAACTTTAACCTGGAACCATGATCCACTTATCAACAATGTTAATGCATGTTTCACTTTGAAACTATTTCCTGAAAAAAAAATGTATATAAAAAATAAAATAATGACATCTGTGAGGTGATTATTTGATGTTTCTTACCTTCATGAGTTAGTGTGTGAGGCTCTGGCTAGTTTGCTCTGGAACCTTGAGAGAGGTTTTACACTCTTCCACTCTGGAGCTGCCCCCACTGAGAGATGCTGAGCAGGGGTGGACATAGTTGTTGCCCCATCTTGGTGCCTGTACGTTGGTGTTTACCTCGGTGAATGAGGGAGTAGACTTCCTCTGCCTATGTGTGGGGGGACGGGTCCTGACTGTTGCTTTTGTTTATGCATCAGACTGCAGGTCAGTCTACTCACCCTTTTTTGAGTCCTTGTGCTGGAGAGAGCGCTCCTTCCGAAAATCTATTTTTTTAACTGAAGAATATTACAAAAATTATAATGCTCAGCAACTTTAATCTGATTACTGGTTTGGTAATAGTAACTCGGAGCCACCATAACCTTGACCAGCATAAGCAGACAAAAATAGACTGGTGGAACACTAGTTACTGAAAAGAGTAACAGTCCCATGTCGTACTTCAACTGTACAAACTGAAAATGAACATAATTTGCTGTCTGTCTTGCTTTAGTTGCCTTCGTTCACCTGGAAGCAGCACTGACAGAGCTCCTTCTCTGCTACCTGGCCTCTTATAGTCATGCTGCTTAGTGGTTGCTGCAGCCTGCTACCATACATGGGTGGCTCCTTCTCATTCTTTTTGTGTAGCTTACATTCATTTTAATGGTACTTTTCCACTGCTTACTGGGTTATAATATTTGTGTGAAAGCTAAAACACACAAAGCTCCCGTCATGCTGACAGTCCTGCAGTGTCGGAACACTTTTCTGAGTTTTAGCCCTACAGGTAATCATGTCAGTATTCAGCAGTGATGTTTTTGTATCGTATCAATTTTAATTTACGTAGTACCTTTTTACAATTTTCACTGACACCCAAAGTGTTAAACACCCCACCAGTAACATAGAGATCATAAAATCACACTACAGCCACATGTCCCGACTCTGACGCTCTGCTCAGAGAACCATTTGCTGCTCTCGGTCCCGAGGTCTTGTTTGAAGATGAGGCTATGGAACAAGCTTCCTCTGTTGATCAGGGTTCTATCTCTGTGGCGGACTTTAAAACAAGGCTGAAGACCTACTTTTATGATCTGGCTTTTAACTCTGTGTGTTAGCTTTTATCTGCTCTTATCATGCTACTTCACATATTGTGTTTTTGTGCTTCTTTTATGTTTGTTTTTATCAATTTTATTAGAATAGAATAGTTTTTTTATTGATCCCACATGGGGGGAATTCACTCATTAAGGCAGCCATTATGGGTAGAGGGACTACTGGGGCAACCAACATGTCTGTACAGCAGCTTGGTGGCATATTTTATGTCAGTAAAGTGCTATATCTATAAATGTTGATTTGAGTTAACACAGTAAAAAGTTAAAAATTTACATTTCAAAACATTCACACATAAAGATAAAAAGAGTATTTAAAAGTGAATGAGTAATAAAAAATCTGATCAAAGTCATGATCCATGTTGTGGGAAGGCTCACGAGTCTTTATGATACTCTGAAACACCTGAAGCGTTGGAGCCTGCTTGATGGCTAGCAGCCTATTCCATGAGGTTGGTACCATCACGAGAAAGGCCCTCGAATTATAATTGGATCATGGAAGAGAAGGAACATGCCTGTACAGAAATGCAGATAGAAACTGGCACCAGGGGCTTAAAGCCCCATTCCTGAACTTTGTGGATATATGCTCTCCGTCGCCCTCTAGAGGCTTGCTCCGTAACGTCACTGTCATAACATTAAATCTCTCTCAGGCATAAGTGGCATGTTTACATTCCTAATGTCAGGCAAATCAACGAAAACAAACTTTTCCACCTCCACACATTGAATAAATAGTTTTATCAGGACTGTATAACAACTTTATGCCCGACCAAACACAATAACCCTAGTGAAATAATTTATTACTTACCTAGCCATTAGCAGCACGGCTAGGTCAGAGTCCGTAGTTCATGCTGTTCTTTCTAAAAGAGCTCTCCAGCGAGGAAAGGACGGCCCAATAATAACTCTGGTCTTTGCTCTTGTTCTATCACGTTCTTCTTTTCTTTTCCTATATTCCTCTGATAAGGGATTTCTAGCTTTCTTTGGTGAATCTGCCACTGCTACAGCGAGTCTACGTTATACAATTATGGCAAGCCAAAGGGATAAAAAAATGCGCGTTCTAAACTCGCATTATGTCTGCCAAACGCTCGTTCAAGACGTGCGTTCTGGCAGACATAATGCTCGCTTTTAGAATTCGCGGGTTTTTGCGCCTTTAGCGTCAAAACTCACGTTCAAGACGCACATTTTGGTGGACATAACGCGCGTTTAGAACGCGTGCTTTTTTATCCCTTTGGCTTGCCATATAATGCCATAAAGCAACACCCAGTCAGTACTTCTGGTAATGACCCGAGCTCAAAAACTGTATAGTGCGGTCATTAGACGTGGGACCCCCCAACACTATCACAGGTATGAAAATGAACATAATAGATGATAGTATGACGCAAAACAAAAAAGCATAATTTTAAGGTGTAAAAGTTGCGGAATGTTGCTTTAATCTTGGATAACTATTGCAAGTTGAAAAAGACTGTACACCTGTGCTAACTGCCTCAAATTTAAGGACTACATAATTTTTACCCCTAAGATTCTCATTTAGATGCACACATTTGAGGTCCACCAGGACCTATCATCCGTCACAGTTTAGTAGTGGAGAACCTGAGCCACCTGCCCCCTAGTGGAAGTAGATCTCACAGTCACCACATAAAGATGGAATTTAGCACCCCAGGGGGATGAAGCTTCACCCATCATGACCATGTATATGTACACACTGCTCAAAAAAATAAAGGGAACACAAAAAATAAGACATCCTAGATCTGAATGAATGAAATATTCTTATTAATTACTTTGTTCTGAATGTGCTGACAGCAAAAATGATCAATGGAAATCAGATTTATCAACCCATGGACGTCTGGATTTGGAGTCACACTCAAAACTAAAGTGTAAAAACACACTACAGGCTGATCCAGCTTTGATGTAATGTCCTTAAAACAAGTCAGAATGAGGCTCAGTAGTGGGTGTGGCCTCCACGTGTCTGTTTGACCTCCCTGCAATCAACTCCTGGACAGTCTCTGGTGCAACGTGGCGTTGGTGGATGGAGCAAGACATGATGTCCCAGATGTGCTCATTTGGAGTCATGTCACACACGTGTGTGTGTGTGTGTGTGTGTGTGATATTATTTGCGATGTAATGACTGAGGCTCTGATACTATTGATGGGTGGAGCTGGTACACTGTAATAAATGACAACCTCAAAAAGTTGTTTCAATTTATTTTTACTATTTCACTCAAGTCTCTCTTTTAAGTTTTCATTGTTAAACTCAATTTTGTCAGTTTTGATGACAAAAACTAAAATGTGTGTGTTATTTCAACAAATTGTTATATTGTCATTCATTCAGTCAACTTAAAACTGCAATTTATAGATTTAAAAAATGACCCCGCCCACTGCAAAAGCTGCAGTGGGTGAGGTGCATTGTGGGTAGTCATGTTCTTAGTAATTTTGTTCTATTTTGGGGCGTTTATGTATGTTTATTGTGGGTAGAGGGTTATGTAGTGTTGTGTGTCGTGTTGTTCTTAGTTATTCTTTGTTCAGTGTTGCAAAGGTGGAGTTATTTGTTATTGTCATGTTGGCACCGTAAGTGAGGAGGACGGTTGAAAGAATGGGACCGCTGTGCCGTTCAACTGTTCTTCTTAAAGTGGTGGCTTGTACTACTACTACTACTGTTGTCAGCTCCTTGAGTTCGACTCTCACTGGCTACCTGCAGTAACGCAGTGTATGAGAGGCACAAGTTAGCTAGCTGGCATCTTTTGATGTCGCCGTTAGCTTCCTGCTCCTCTTCCTGCCATGTGGCTGTACATAGTCTTCTAACTTAAATATGTAAGTTAAGATAAGGTAGAATTGTGTGTATATTAAACAAGAGAAAATGTGTTTTTCAAATTGCTAATGTGACATAGTTTGTTGTTTCAACTCACAATATTAATTTCAAACAATGCATTGTTATTATTTATGTTATTTGTACAACTTGACATTTAGAGTTGAAAGAAAGTAGTTGGTTAAGTTGACTTGACTCATGTTTTTAAGGCAGCCGGTGAACTTTCATTTTTAAGTTTAACTGGCTTAAGATTTATTACAGTGTATGATCCTTCTGAATCATTTTAACACACACACACACACACACACACACACACACACACACACACACACACACACACACACACACACACACACACACACACACACACACACACACACACACACACACACACACACACACACACCAATAATTGTTCATACCCAGAACTAATGTATTGTAGATGAACTTAAAGCAGATGTTTTGCTGCACAACATTTTTTGCTCCTCTTTATTTCCTCATCATGTTCATCATAGATTTAGTCTTTTCTTGCCCCTGTGGGATTTTTCTGTGATGTTTCTCCACCAGGTCGTACCAGTCTACATGGCAAGTCCTCCCTTCGGATAGAGGATGTGCGTTCAGACGACCAGGGCTGGTACGAGTGTAAAGTTCTGATGCTGGAGCAGCAGTATGACACCTTCCACAACGGCAGCTGGGTGCATCTAACTGTCAATGGTAAGCATCACCAGGCGTCATTCAAGATGTCCAAACAGGGACTTTCTACAGGTCACATGAGGACATGTATGATAAATTACTACACTGGGATGTAAAACCATTATCTGCATCTGGAATACTGGGATATTACAACATAGATGCCTGGAGGGTGTGCGGGAGTTCACCCAACCAATCTACATGTGTTTGGTGGATTTGGTGATGGCGTTAGACCATGTCCTACAGGTACCAGGGGTACCAGGCCCCTTGATACGGGCTGTTAGGTCCCTGTATGACCAGTGTCAGAGCTTGGTCTGCATTGCCGGCAGTAAGTCGGGCTCGTTTCCGGTGAGAGTTGGACTCCGCCAAGGCTGCCCTTTGTCACCGATTCTGTTCATAACTTTTATGGACAGAATTTCTAGATGCAGCCAAGGTGGTGAGGGGATCCGTTTTGGTGGCCTAAGGATCAGGTCTCTGCTTTTTGCAGATGATGTGGTCCTGTTGGCTTCGTCAGAACGTGATCTCCAGGTTTCAATGGAGCAGTTCGCAGCCGAGTGTGAAGCATCTGGGATGAGAATCAGCTCCTCTAAATCCAAGACCATGGTCTTGAGTCAGAAAAGGGTAGAATGCCTTCTCCAGGTCAGGGATGAGGTCCTGCCCCAAGTGGAGGAGTTCAAGTATCTTGGGGTCTTGTTCACGAGTGAGAGAAAGATGGAGTGCAAGATCGATAGGTGGATTGGTGCTGCGTCTGCAGTGATGGGGGCGTTGTACCGGTCTGTCGTGGTGAAGAGAGAGCTGAGCCAGAAGGTGAAGCTCTCAATTTACTGGTCGATCTACGTTCCTACCCTCACCTATGGTCACAAGCTTTGGGTAGTGACCAAAAGAACGAGATCACGGATACAAGCAGCTGAAATAAGTTTTCTTCGCATGGTGTCTGGGTTCTCCCTTAGAGGTAGGGTGAGAAGCTTGGTCATCCGGGAGGGGCTCGAAGTAGACCTGCTGCTCCTCCACATCGAGAGGAGCCAGTTGAGGTGGCATCTAGTTAGGATGCCTCCTGGACATCTCCCTGGTGAGGTTTTCCAGACATGTTTAACTGGAAGGAGACCCAATGGAAGACCCAGGACACGCTGGAGAAACTATGTCTGGCCAGGGAATGCCTTGGGATTCCCCTGGAAGAGCTGGCCCAAGTGGCTGGAGAGAGGGAAGTCTGGGCCTCTCTCCTTAGGCTGGTGCCCCGCGACCCAACTCCGGATAAGCGGACGACAATGGATGGATGGATGGATGGATGGATCTTACGCTCATCACTGGAGCAAAGAATGAAGCTCTGTTATTATGAAGGCAACAGCACAGCTGAAGTACAAAAACGTACAGTAGAGAACTTATTGATACCTATGACAAATAACTGAAAGTAGTTATGGACAACATCAGACAAAAGTTATTCTGAACAAAGAGATTTACTAATATCTAAATTTGGGTTTTTAGGGATGAGATAATCTGGGATACATTTTGAATCAGGGCCAAATTTACCTGAGTTGAAGGAAAAGTCATAAGTTGGAGGGCGGTCCTTCACTGGGTACGTTCCTAGGAGGTGTTGTGTCATGATGAGTTTAGCCTCAGACAATTTTGACTCAGTTTTGCCACCAAGACACAGAGCAGAGCTTCTACTGTCTGGATCCAGGCTGCAGGTAGATGTCCTCTGTCCTACAGAAGTCCTGGCAGGTGGGTTGTCCTCGACCTAGAGGACATCACAAGGAAGGTGGGTCACTGAAAGGTTAACCAGGATGTGGCCTACCTGTTAGCTCTCACAGATCCCAGCAGGTTCAGCAGGCCTGAGTCTGGTAGTTTGAGATCTCAGGCGTTTCTCAGATTGACGATTCAGATAAACTGGTTCAGATGGTTTAGACGAGGCAGCAGGAGTTACTTTATCTGTAGGTGTAACTGACAGGTTGGATCTGACTGTCAGCAGAGTTCAGAAACAGCTGTACTCTACAGGTTAGGACACTGGGCTGCAGGTTGGATCTGATGCAAACATAATAATGTTTGAAAGATAATGAATAAATTCAGTGAATCTGTTTGTGTTAACCAGCTGGTTAATGCTAATGCTGTCAGCTGTTAATGATTTACTGAACTTAGCTCTGACCTGATTCTTTATTAAAGGTTAAACTTCCTCCTTTCTGCAAATGCTTTCCTCTTTATCCATGATGGAAGCCTCTTCTTCCTCATCCATCATCACTTACATTAGGCTCAAGGCTCAGCTGACGGGGGTGTGTGCTTTGAGCTTGACCGACTCCTGGAGCCAAGGTCCTCATTTCCCTATTTTACAGTAGGGGACCTGTTCACTGAGCTCTGCCTTTGTCTAGATCAGGACTTCTCTCTCAGGGGCCTTTTAGGAAGTGATCTGAGGGTCTTGTTAACCCACAAGATGCAGCAATTATAAATGAATATCAGTGTTTATGCCAACAAAGAAACATACATAATAATAAAATCTTCAATGGTTCAATACTTAAACTTGAAAATATATATTTTCAAAAAGGGCGCTTGAGCAATTTCTCCACCTTCTTAAAATCCTTCGCTGAAGTCTGTATTGATGCGAGCTTCGGTGAAGTGGGAATCAAGGGACAATCTACGCACTCGCACCGCTGAACAGGAACTTGCAGTTGAGGGGTGCAAAGGTGGAAGTGTGGGTATTGGGACAGGGCCATCCACTGTAACGGGGGCTAATTGCTGCGTGCTACGCTTCGCGGGCGTTACGTGATGCTAACACCTCCGGTGGAAAGTCACGGTCAGTCCTGCAGCTCAGTTTTTTCAATATTAAATACCTGATACAACAGCAAGTGGGTGCATGGTGGAGTGGTTAGTAGTGCTGTTGCAGCAAGGTTGTAGGTTCAAATCCCAGCTTCTTTTCTGCATAGAGTTAGCATGTTCTCCCTGTGCTTGGGTGTGTTTTCTCAAGTTTCCTCCCACAGACCAAAAACATTAACATGTGAGGTGCTCTGGATAAAAAACAAAAGTCAAATCTACTCTTTTTTCTTCTATGCTTGATTTCTGTAACTTCAATGTCAAAACCTCTTTTTTTTGTTCCTTTTTCCCTTTCCTGGACTCCTCAGCCCCCCCCACATTCACAGACACACCACCTCAATACGTCGAAGCCAAGGAAGGGGGGAGCATCACGTTGACCTGCACGGCATTTGGCAACCCCAAACCCTCTGTCAGCTGGCTGCGGGAAGGCAGCCTTCTGATCACCAGTGCCAAGTACAAGGTAGATAATTCCTTTTTGTCTCAGACCAATGCCAACAACATGGGTTCCATCTACAAACATTCGCTGGTCTCATAAAAACTCCTCTGGAGACCAAATGCTGTGATAAAAGCAGCAGGTATCAGGAAAAAGCTGCTGAGTTATGAAACATTTATCATATTTATGAAATAAATAAATGTATTTGTCTTCTTGCATCAGGACCACAGTAAATAGATTTAAATTAGGGATGTCCGATATTATCTTACCTTAATTTCAGCTGATATCGGCATTAAAATATAGCATTGGAAAATATCGGTTTTCAGTCTTTTAATGACCCAACGTTTACTACCAAACACATATTACACATCAAACTCTTCAGCTACTTCTCCTCTCTCTCAAAATGTCAAAATATAGCAGATCCGACATAAGGTTTTTGAGTGATTTTAGTTTATTTGGCACAACTTGTGAAGTAGAACTTTGTCCTGTGTAGTGAACGTACGCTGTCCTCACAGCACGTACACAGCTAATTCAGCATGCTCAAATTAACACTGTCAGAGTTGATTTCAACACTTTTAAAGTGTCTATATGGGTCCACATCAGAAAGAGTTAATTAAACTCTTTTAGGAGAGTTGGGACTTTAACTCTGATTTAGTGTCAAAAACCAACTCTTCTGGAGTTGAAAATTTAACATCGGTGTTAGAGTTACTATATTAATTCTAACACCGGAAATTAAGAGTCAGACAATATCGGTATATTGGCTATCGGTAAAAAATCCAATATCGAGCATCCCTAGTTTAGTTCTAAAAGTAGAACACTCGCAAAAAATTTTTGAATTATGAGTCTTTTCAGATAATTAAAAATTCATTCAGTCATATCTAACAAATCAAAATATGAAGGTGCAGAAAGGAAGATCTCCAGCTTCCAGATGTTCCACCTGAGCCGGGAAGAGCAGCTGAACAGAATTAAGATGTTAGGATTAGAGGTCGACCGATATTGGTTTTTCTATTGCCGATATATGAGGCGGTCATGGTCAGCCGATGGCCGATAAGTGCTGCCGATTTTTTGGGGCCGATTTCATGGACGATTTTTTGATGTTTTGCACCTTATCTGAATGATAAATTATCAGTAATAACAGTGGATACACATTTCTGAACCTAATCAGTTTTTAAACACTGAATTTACCAACTATTGTATCTTAATTTTGTGCACCGCTCAGTGTTAAAAACAAACATTTACCAAGATTAATAAAAATATCAATAAACTGACCAAGTATTAAATACACAAAACGGGCAAAAAAGAAATGCCAGCTGATAATGTTTCAGAGCATTTATTGAGCAGATGTTATTCAGGGATGTACATTTACATGTAAATAAAAATAAATACAATTTTAGAATATAAAGACAAATTCTACTGAAAAATATGAATAGAATATTTTAATAATAATGTTGAAAACACGATAGCAACCTGTTAAAACACACCAGCAACATCTAAAGTTCATTCCGTCTTTTTTAACTCACTATTTCTTAACATCTTCATGTATAATATAAATGAACCCCTTTAGTGCTCCTGACTCAGCAGCAGCTTCTTTGTAAGCCTGGAGATGGGAATCTCAGGTTGTGTTTTACTTTTTACCTTTTTCAGCTTCAGCTCACCAGCCACCTGCTGATATCACACCTGGTCTTCCTTGGTGTTGGCTCCATGAACTGCTGCCATGCTGGACTTGACTTTAGTTGATCCATCAGACAGAAACTAAACAGGATAAACAGCTGTTAGTATTTTTGTAGAGCATCCATCTTCATTTCAGTCGGTAGCAGAAAAAACAGAGGAGAACTCCAGCAACAAACAACTCAGCACATAATAAACATTACAGAAACATTTCAACAATTACACTCATCTGTTAATAAAAGTGCACCCTGCTCTTCACTAGTGTTACTGACTGCTGATGTTGGACAGAT
Source organism: Aphyosemion australe (assembly GCA_006937985.1). Taxonomy (NCBI): domain Eukaryota; kingdom Metazoa; phylum Chordata; class Actinopteri; order Cyprinodontiformes; family Nothobranchiidae; genus Aphyosemion; species Aphyosemion australe. Next base: position 323,387 of record SSNS01000072.1, read on the forward strand.
ATAAAGTGGAAACGAACCGTACAAATTAAATAGTCTTTAGTCAGAACACTCTCGGCTGTTTCTGATCACAGAAAACGCAGCTCTCATTTATATAGCGAACATTACGCAAATAACGTGGTCCAGTCCGCACCAACCCACATGAGAAAAGTCCCGAACTCTGAACCACACCGACCGGTGTCCGCGGGGGAAGGAGGAGGGGTGCAGAGTGATGCTGCAGCTCGGAGTCCGTCTCCTCTCCTCTCCTCTCCTCTCCGCGCTCAGAGTGAAATTCTCCGACTCCCATACAGGAAAACGATTTAATTTATAAACCTGGAGCTAATATGTTAAGCAAATAAGGAACTGATAGTTTAGGAGGGTCTGTAAAGTTCACAACAAGCTAGCAAACATTAGCAGCATTCTGCCGGTTACCGGCGGTTCTTACGGCTCGTTTTTTCCTTTCACTCAGCGAAGTATTATTTCATATTTTACTTTTAATTAACACTAAATATACAGCTATAGGGTTTTGAAACACCAGAAGAGAAGTCTTACCTTTTACAAGAGGAAGTTATTCCGTGTTTTGCATTGGGGTCCTTCACCGGCTTCCAAAGCAGTGGGCTGCCCGCGGAGGTGCCTGACTTTAAATCGGCTTTACTAAAGAGAATTATCGGCCGATGCCGATGATGAAAAAAATGCTAAAAATCGGCCCGATTAATCGGCCGACCGATTAATTGGCCGACCGATAAATTGGTCGACCCCTAGTTAGGATTTGAATCTTCTGGGTAACAGAAATTCCATGCATGCAGGCGTGTGGCCTCCTTTACCAGCATCTAAGCGTAACTGAAAGTATTGCGCTTGCATTTGTGAGATGTTGGAGTTTTTGTGTTAAAAGAAGAAAGTTAAAGTAACACTCCGCAACTTTTACACCTTAAAATTATGCTTTTTTGTAAAGTTTTGGCCTCATACTATCATCTATTATGTTCATTTTCGTACCTGTGATAGTGTTGGGGGGTCCCACGTCTGTTTACCGCACTATACAGTTTTTGAGCTCGGGTCGCTACCAAAAGTACTGACTGGGTGTTGTTTTACGGCAAAATATGGCAAGCCAAAGGGATTAAAACAAGAGCGCGCGTTCTAAACGAGCGTTATGTCCGCCAAAATGCGCGTCTTGAACACGAGTTTTGACGCCAAAGGGGCAAAAACATGCGTGTTCTAAAAACGAGCATTATGTCCGCCAAAACGCTTGTTCAAGACGTGCATTTTGGTGGACATAATGCGAGTTTAGAACGCACAATTTTTTTATCCCTTTGGCTTGCCATAATAGTATAACGTAGACTTGCGGCAGATTCACCAAAGAAAGCTAGAAATCCCTTATCAGAGGAATCTAGGAAAAGAAAAGAAGAACGTGATAGAGCAAGAGCAAAGACCAGAGTTATTATTATTATTTCCTCGCTGGAGAGCTCTTTTAGAAAGAACAGCATGAACTACGGACTCTGACCTAGCCGTGCTGCTAATGGCTAGGTAAGTAATAAATGATTTCACCAGGGTTATTGTGTTTGGTCGGGCATAAAGTTGTTATACAGTCCTGATAAAACTATTTATTCAATGTGTGGAGGTGGAAAAGTTTGTTTTGGTTGTTTTGCCTGACATTAGGAATGTAAACATGCCTCTTATGCCCCAGAGAGAGATTTAATGTTACGACAGTGACGTTACGCAGCAAGCCTCTAGAGGGCGTCAGAGAGCATATATCCGCAAAGTTCAGGAATGGGGCTTTAAAAGTTCTGAACCTTGAATGTTGCCTTTGGAAAACCCGGCTGGAATCTGTATTCCAGGTTTCTGATGGGAGTCTGATGGTGCTATCCATAACCCGGGAAGACCGAGGAGCCTACATGTGTCGAGCCTTTAGCCCACAGGGAGAGGCCGTCCACACAACACGGCTGCTAGTTCAAGGTTTGGGTCTCATTTGACTTTTTTAGACACCATACAGCACTTGTATGAAAACCAACATTGATTTTTTTTCTGGCTTGATTGTTCTTTCTTTTATATCTTTACTATGCAACTTTTTCATATGTGCTAAAATGACCCTTAATGAAATGTCACTCAGACCCCCACCGCCCTCTGTGGCCAGATTACCACACTTGCAACTTCAGAGTGCCGGTCCAGTTCCTGTTGGACTTAGTAAAGTGGAGCTGACATGCCTGGTGCTGCAGTCTGCTTCCAGCATGTTTCCTGCATGTTTTAGATCATGAACACAGCTGATTTGTTTAATTTAGTGATGAACCGCTCCTGTAGACACTAATGAAGGCTGAGGAGGCATTTCAGCAGTTAGATTAAGGTGTTAAAAAGACGAACGCACAGCGAGGAGATAAGTATCACTTTTGGTTTCAATAACAAACACTAGGGGGTGCTAAAAGCAAGCCAAAACTGCAAAGTGTTTCTTTAAAATTTTATAAAATTCTGTATCTTCAGTCAGCCCTGATTAATTAAATCTACCTGAATCAGTTCAGGAGGATTTAGAAGCGTGTGGATATACACGCCCTGCTGAAATAACCAGAATGCACGCATAACCTGGTGATCTCATTACTGATTCCCAACGGGTTTTTAACACGTGGGTTTCTGCTCAGCACTCAACACATCCAGCTGACACAAGTCACAGATACGTTTTGATACCTTCCCCTGAAAACTCACCCAAACCCCCCTGATAGACATGAAATATGACCAAGAGAGCTGATTTGTGATAAAAACATAAAATTCCTGACAGCAACATTGTGAAAAAAATCACATCTTGGAGTTGTGTCCAAGAAGGAAAGCATACATTTGAATGTTTTTATTACAGGAGGTCGTTTCTTTATGAAATCAGAAACACTAAAATGATGAATGCATATTTTTATTTTTACCATCCTGAAGATGGTCTCTGCTGAATGAAGCAACCATCTCCTCAGCAGCTCTGTTCCTGCTCCGTTCTGGAGAAACATGAAGGTCATCCGTCTGGTCAGCACTCAGTCTGCACGGCTCAGAGCAGAGCACGCAAGAAAACCTGTCTGTTTCTGCAGAACCTTCAAAGTTTTTAGTCTCTTGAAGAATTTTTGAAAAGAGCAGATGAATTTTGCACTTCAGGAATTTAATTTGGTTTATAGAAAGCATTTTGACTCTTACTTCAAGGTAAAATTAAAATCCACATGTAGGTTTGTGATGTTAGGTCTTCTACATGAACTTGTATTTAAGCTGATAAAACGTGTTAAAATCAGCCTGAACCCAGGGGATGACCCTAAACATGACCGTGTCTCCCCTAACCGTGTTTTACTGCTGCCCATCTCAGCAGGTCTCCCTTGAAAAAGAGGTTTTTAATTTCTGAATGGGATCTTTCTGGTTAAATAAAGCTTAAATAAAAACAACAATAGGAAGAGTCATGCTGCATCTCACCACAACTGGATGTACGTCTAAAATGTAGAAAACATCTGAACATTTTTCATCTGAAGGTGCAAGAGCGTTTCAGTTTCAGTCAGCAGGTGACAGGATCAGGTGAACCACCTTCATCACCTTTAATTATCACACGCTGCTTGAATAATGAAACTATTTTGATCCTATTGTGGAAATTTGCATAAAATTCCATTATAAGTGAATTCCAGCATTAGCTTTGGTTGGATTGTGGACAGCTACGTCTGAAACTTCATTACTAACTAGATGGATTCATTTGGAGCAGGAATAATGGCAGAGCAAGGAGCTGCTTCAGCACCAGAGATGTTTAAACATAGAATAAAATTAAATGTGTGCTCCTGATTGTAGAACGACCAAAACCAGGACATGTCAGTGGATCGATTTAGCATCTCTGTAGTCTAGTCTGGGTATTTCAGCATTTTTTGTGAGAATAAAGGGAATGATTGAAGACATTTTTATAAACAAAGACAAAAAAACCCATGCATTTAAAACATTTCTGGAGGTGTAGACAGGTCTTAAGAAGAGATGAATTTACTAGGAGGAACAAAAATGTCCTTGGAGCAAATATAATCTGTATTTATACCAAAATAAAAACGAGTGATCCTTAGAGAGAGCAGGACCAAGAGAATGCTGGGTATCATTATTATAGATACATAGAGATTAAACATCACCAGTGTGGAAGTTACAAAAACCCCAAACAATAACCCACCAGCAGATCCAGAGCGGATGATTAAAGTTACTAAAATAAACTATATTCTCTAATCCCATCAGAGCAGAAATGAGCTCCCCGTCTATAAAATGTTATGATGTGACCATCTCTTGTTTAAAATCTCCCTTTGGCCCTTCTGAAGTGCATTCCTCATGTCAGGTGAGACGAAGGCAGCTGTTTGTGTGCTCATCTGTCCCCTGTGCTCTCCACCAGGCCCTCCGTTTATTATCTCACCACCAGAGAACATAACGGTGAACATCTCGCAGGATGCCTTCTTCACGTGCCAGGCAGAGGCCTATCCTCGCAACCTGACCTACACCTGGTTCTGGGAGGAGGACAATGTCTTCTTCAAGAAGTAACGCTATGATCACATTCACTTTGGTTTGCTGTAAAGTTTCACCGGTTCAGCAGGAAGTAGGATTATTGTTTATGTTTGGAAAACAAGAGTTGATATTTTTATGAAAATGTCGGTCAGTGGTGAATCTCCCAGGAGAGGAGTTGTAAATAAAAAAATAAACGTTCTAGATTTTAATGACTGAAATCTCAATAAATCTTTTCATATCTGTAGTGACCTTAAGCGGAGAGTCAGTATTCTCATCGACGGTTCCCTCATCATTGCACAAGTCAAGCCAGAGGATGCTGGGAAATATACCTGTGCCCCCAGCAATAGCCTGGGCCGACCACCATCTGCCTCTGCCTTCCTAACAGTGCAATGTGAGTGTCCTGTTTTCCTGATTTATGCTCTAATCATTACATAAAATTACTGTGTGTGTGTGTGTGTGTCTCTGTGTGTGCATGCTTGCATGTGCGTTTGTGTTTGTGTGTGTCTGTGTGTAATGCGTGCATGCATGTGTGTGTGTAATGCGTGCATGCATGTGTGTGTGTAATGCGTGCATGCATGTGTGTGTGCATGTGCGTGTGTGCGTGTGTTTGTGTGTGTGTGCATGCGCGTGCGTGTGTTGGTGTGTGTGTGTGTGTGTGAGTGTGGCCTAACTGGAGCTTTGTGACCCTTGATTGGGTGTTGGTGCAACCATAAGAGGTTACAAGCCAGTGATTCCTTGTCTCAAATCCGGATAAATGCAGAGGGGCATCCGATGTAAAATCCAAGCCAAATCAAACATGCAAATCCCAAACAGGGATTTCATACCACAACCGGTGCTGTAGACCTACAGAATGATGGTGGAAATTGGACTGCTGTTGGTGGATGGAGAAGAGAAGGAAGGCGTGTTTGTAGACAGAGAGAAGAGGAAAAGAAAGAGCGTGGGAACTAGAGAGATTGTGGACATGATCTAGAGAAGGAAAGTGGTTGTATGTGTTCAGGAGGCCAGTTGGAGAGGTAGCATGGCTAGAAGTTTAGAAGTGTTTACGTTGTTCTATGGTGTAAATTGAAAGAGTCATGGAGTAGGAGTTATCCTGAAGGAGGAGTTAGTCAGGAACGTGCTGGTAGCTAGAATATAAAGAAGACAGAGGGACAGCTCATGTTAGAGGTTGTGGAGATAAAGTCAGCAGACAGACAGACAGACAGACAGCATGTTTATTGTCATTGAACCAACATCCCGGTACAACAAGATGGCAGTTTCAGAACAATCCGTCCAAGATTTGACATACAACAACATAACAGAATCAGGCTGAACTGTGGGCAGGCTGCCTTTATGGCACTCCCATTTATACAGGAGTGAAAAAAATGTTAGAGATGGTATGAGAGAGAAAAATATGTCCTGCCACATTCCTCCTGAGCAGGGGTCAGCGATGGAAAAACCTCGATAAGCATCATATATTGGACAGCCATGAACATAAATCCACATCAGGAGGGTGGGAGGGGATGGGATCCCCCGTTTAACTGAGAGAGTCCGCAGCATCCAGTGCCTGCTTCCTCCCCCACTTCCAGAGGGATGAA
>SSNS01000072.1:334406-389406 GCA_006937985.1 Aphyosemion australe
TCATTCTATTTACTGAAGTTGGTAGAAGAGGCTCAGTTAAAGTAGACATTGTTGCTTTGATTTGGTTCCAAAAACATGCATGAGTAACTTTTATTGTCTACATGGATCCAAGACAAAACTTTGGGTCTCCTCCTGGTTGGACGTGCCCGGAAAACCTCACCAGGGAGGCGTCCAGGAGGCATCCTAACCAGATGCCCGAGCCACCTCAACTGGATCCTCTCGATGTGGAGGAGCAGTGGGTCTACTCCGAACCCCTCCTGGATGACCGAGCTTCTCACCCTATCTCTAAGGGAGAGCCCAGACACCCTGCAAAGAAAACTCATTTCGGCCGCTTGTATCTGTGATCTCGTTCTTTCAGTCACTACCCAAAGCTTGTGACCATAGGTGAGGGTAGGAACGTAGATCGACCGGTAAATCAAGAGCTTTGCCTTCCGGCTCAGCTCTCTCTTCACCACGACAGACTGGTACAACGCCTGCATCACTGCAGACGCAGCACCAATACGTTTATTGATCCATCTTGCATTTTTTGAGAGCTTAAGTAAAGTTTTAGTAAGGATTCTATGTAACATTTTATAAATGAGGCCCCTGCTGTTTTAGACATCTTCTGTTGGGTGGTATCTACATGTATTTGTTGTTGTAGTGGTTGATGGATTCCTCCAGTGTGCAGTCCACAATTCCCAAATGATCATCTCATCTCAGACTTATTATATAAAGTTCAGAGTTTTGATTGGACTTGCACATCTATGTCTCTCTTTTTGTCTCAACTGTTTCTCTTCCTGGGTCCACTGCAGGTAGGAAAGCCCAGTAAAAGTAAGCACAATGTCCTGCCCAGAGGGAGCTTACAGCTGAAGTCACTTACAAAGGAGGACCACGGGGAGTGGGAGTGTGTCGCCACCAACGTTGCCACAAGCATCACTGCCAGCACTCATGTCCAAGTTATAGGTACCTGTGAAACACCTGGATACACACACATTTGATACCAAACTGAGCTCTATTACAGTGATTTCTTCCTATGTTGCTGAGACAGTTCTGAGACTCCTGGTCAGCTGTTTCTATCTGAGGTTTTATCAGTTACAGCCAGCTCGTTGAACTTGGGAAATGTGTTGATTTAACTCAACTTGGCATTAAAACATGTCAACACACTGATTCCTAGTGTGGAAAACTTTAATGTCACCAGTCAATGTTTTCTTTTACCTCTGACCTTTTGCTAGTTCTTCTCTTCAGTGACCATTAGCAAATACATTCTGGGTGCAAGCATGTTGAATCACAGCAATGAATGGGCTCCAGTGATTGGCTGCATATCAGTTTAAATTACCTCATCTCCAGTAGTTTACACAACCCCCCTTTTGTCACGATTATAAACAGCATGGGACTTCACATCAGGGCCACTTCATGACTAAGATGCCCTTTGCTGTTTCTCTATTCAGGCACAAGCCCCCACGCCCCTGCCAACGTCTACGTGGCGGCCTCCTCCACCTGGGTCAACGTGTCCTGGGAGGCTGGCTATGACGGAGGCTTCCAGCAGACATTCTCAGTCTGGTATGGCCTTGTGTGAGTCATCCCAGCATGCTTTGCTTCCTGCTTTTTCTTCTTTCAGTATTTTTTCTTGATGTAGCTGAAAACGTTTTTCTATGATTACGTTCAGAGAAGTTGTAAAAAATTGAAAAATGGGGACCCAGTTTCAGTGAGTTACCAAGACAAGCCCATTGCAACTAATCTGAACATGATCTATTGTTCTGTTGTGCTGCTGCTGCTTCTGCTTTGGCTGCGTGGCTGGATAAAAGGCATGGGTTGAATGTTTTTATTGAAAATATGAGTCTAGCCTTGACTTCTGTAGTAAACTATCATACTAAAACATATTTTTCTCTGTTAATTTGTCCATGTAGTAAACTGCTGTTGTTAAAAATCTCACATACAATTCCTATAGATGATTAAAGAAGCAATTTGTACAAATTTTACAGTGAAATAATCACAGAAGAGTCTAATGCCTCATTCATGTTGGAGGGAAGGTTACACTGAAGCAGATTTCATTCTCAGCCGGCTAAGGGGGGGGGGGGGTGTTCAGTTTTTCTCCTTTCTAAAGACAAAAGAGGGACGTAGTAACTGTTTACTCTCTGTGAGTTTGTGAGGTTGCCGATTCTGCGTCGAGCTCACAGCAGAGCGGCATTAGTAATTCGACACCTGCAGACAAAAAGCTCCAGTTGTTTAAAGAGACAGTGTGCAGTTTTTACCGTTAATCTCGGGAAATATCCATCGAAATGTTTTTGAAAAGGAATTAAATGATGCCTAGTTGTTGACAAATATTGGCAGCTTCGTAACATATAACCATAAAAATCAGGTCTAAAATACATCAACGTGGGTCTAAGACTCTGGGCGACGCCATGTTTCCTTCTACGGGTGCTCGTGAGGACAAAACGCATTTACTGATTTGTAACAAGCGGTTACAAAACTTTCACCGTTCATAAACGTTGTTTTACACATTTACCTCTTCACTTGCTGCCGGTGATGAAAGGGAGTCTGATGTGCTTGTCATTTTGCTGGGATTTTTTACCCTAATGGCCATCCGTTGGTACGGTCTTACTTGAACACAAAAATACTGCTTTCCTGCAGTGACTTAGGTATACTGCCCCCTATCGTCAGTGAAAATACACACAGTCACTTTAAAGAACCAAACCCAGTAAACAGGAGCGACCCAGAAGTTATTTCTTGTATCCCTAAGAAGCCAGGTTTTTTTTTTTCCGGGAGCCCGTCCGAGAGCCCTTGCACTGACGCAAAATGGCGCTTGTCTCCATACCGACGCAGACAGAAAAGTATAAATTAGGCTTTAGACACAAGTTGTCAGCTCTAAAAATATCTCACACTACTTTTACAATAATCAACAACTGGACATTACAGTGAAATGTATGTGTGAAGTGAATGAGTAAATCGTGGCGTTTTACTTCCTTTAATGAGTCGTTCAGAACTATAACAGCAAGCCAGCAAACAACCACACTTCCTCTAATGCCGGAGAAGTACAAGACAGGCCTCAGGATACATCCTTGTGGAGCGCCAGTGTTGAGTACAAAATTACCATCAGTCTTCACAGACCGTGGTCTTCCTACCAGGAATTGTAAAACCAGATTTACATCAATGGATTCAGTCCTAAACAGCTGTTTTTTACTGTTGTCACTAAAATGATGGTAAACGTTGATCTGAAACCCAGAAGGATCATTCAAGTGAATGAGAGCACGATGGATGCCAGCTGCCACTACATCTGACACAGACCCGTTCATCCTGTATGAATACTTCTGTGGGTCTATTGTTATCAATTCAGACCTAGCTGTGGAACAAAACCAGATTTCCAGACATCTTATGGCTGCTGAGGTGAGAGCTTGGACAGTAGTCACTTTTTTCCATCTGCATATTTTGGGACTGGGACAATAGCTGACCTCGTAAAGTGGACCAGCGCCAGAGTTTGGGACAAAGAGCACTCCAGTCAGTTCCTCACTCTCTCAGAGAACCCATCTGTGGATGTTGTCTGGGGCAGATTCTTTTCATGGGCTAATCTACAAAGTTCTCCTTAAATCTGCTGCTGAAACGCTCAAGGACAGCTCCTCTGGTGGGACTGTGGTCTAGTGCAGTGAAAGGAATCTGATGACTCAAAGCAAAGCTCTAAGCTGTACCAGTAGCTGATTCAGAGCATCGGGCAATGTTGGATCATAGGATCAATCCTTAAAGACTCTGATGGATTTGATGCCCTTCCACATGCTTCAGGAGAAATTGATAACAGATCAATTTACTCTGTGCATAGATTACTTTTGCCCTCCTGATGGCTGCATCCTGTTCTCTCCTCGCTGCTCTCAGGGCCGCTGGATCTCCAGCCTGAATGACTCAGTTCTGTTACCTCAAAAGAGACCCTACCTTCCCATGGTACCAAGGTTTCTGTTTAGGATGGATGGTTAGAACATGTGTTCTGGTGACATGCTTGATACCCTTGGTTATGTTTCCAAACACAGATCCACACACTCCAGCTCCACAGTGATCTTATGAGAGGCTGCTTCTTTGACCACCTGCCAGCTAAACAGTCCAGGAACGTAGAAATAGCTCCTCCAGACCACACAGATGATCTTTTGAGGGATGCTGTTATATTCCCTATATGCCCTTCAGTCATGTTAGTGCTCTAGGAGTGTTTCAAAATCTAGTCAGTGACTTTATCAAAGACTTGTTTTTGGGTTCTTAGATGTCAAATTTAATTCTCAGAAAACACGTCGCATAAATCCACTATAGCAAGGTCCTCCAGTAACGCCGAAAGAGCAGGGGGGATTTAAATTCCAGGAAATGGGAATTCTACATTTCCTCAGTATCATTTCTCAGAAAAAAAATTTAAAGTAGGCAATTAAATACAGATTTACACACAGATGTCTTTATTCTCTGCACTGTAAAGGTTTCTTCAAAGGTGCTCTACAGTCCAATGTATTATTATTATTATTATTATTATTATTAACAGTGCCTTTTGACACTAAGCTAACCTCTTCTTCTCAACGTTGTCAGTGGAATCCCGAGAGAGAAACTGCAACCTCAAAGACCACATTTTAGGTAGTTGTTGGGGTAGACGCTTCTCATTTTGAGATGGTGCCATCCCACCTCAAAGAGCAGATCCTAAAAGAAAAAGACAACACCTCTGTGCCTTTTTTTATCCCATTACCAGTCTCCAGTAGGAAAGAACGATGACCCTGGAAAAAAATAAATTCTGACTATTATGTCATCCTTGGACGAATGGAGGCTGTGGTTGGAGGGACCAAGCAGCTTTTTATTGTATAGACAGACAACTTATCATACTTCCATAAAACTAAGCGATTAACTGTGAAACAGGCCCACTGGTCTCAGCTTTAAGTTGATCATAGCCTGCTACCCTACTGGCTCAAGTAATTCTAAGCTTTTCCTGCCTGTTCTCTACAGAAAAAGAACAAAAATATCCCGAGACGCTCTTTCCATCCCGTGTCATCAGAGGTCTATCAGGGGATATTGGAGACTTCATAAAACAAGGTCAACAATCTGACCCTGACCTCAGCTCTGGTCCCCTATTGTCTTTTGTTCTCTTCTTCAGTCCAAACCTGAACGTTCTACTGGGCTCACACAGCCGAGTTCTCCTGCTGTCCAGTGGTGAGTTGCAGACCTTTGTGTTCTTGGTGGCCTAACATGGAGAAAGATGTTAGAGATTATGTGAAGGTCGTGTTTGTGAACAGAATAAGAGCCGTAATCCAACCCTTTCAAATCTCTGACCACCTTAACCTGCTCCCAACTATGCTCCCACGTCTGTCCTGACTTTGTAAATGGGTTTTCCTCCCTTTAATGGTCACAGCCCTTTTAACCATCAGTATTCACCTATTTAAGACTTCTTTACCTTTGTTCCAATACCCAAACGCCCCTCTGTCCTTGAGACTGTGCAACTTACCATTCTCCCTGTTTTTTTCCCTTCATGGCATACCCCTGGACATTATATCTGGTTTTGGCTCCCCATTTCCTTTTTTAAGTGTTGGAATGCCTTCTGTAATGTACTGGGAGCTCAGGTTGCCTTACCTGCAGCATAATGACCACCCTGAGAGAGCAAATAAGGAGCCAGAAACAGCCCTGAGATGTATATTTTCCTCTAACCCTTCTTCCTGGACTTTATGGCATCCTTGGATTGAATGTGCCCACAACACCATAACACCAGGGGATTTAGAACGTTCATCTTTTGAACCATGCCTGGGTTATCAACCTTTTCTTTTCCTTCACAAGCTACTAAGGTTGCAGTACCCTCTGTAAGACATCATCTAAAGCAGCCCTGAAGAGATCAACGTAGCAGAACCACTGACTAGCAAAGACTCAATCCCACAGAGAACCACAGGAAAGAAGGTATGGCTCCATATGTGATGTTAAAATGCTAGGTGCATAGGTCCCTTTGATTTGAAACTGAGTAACTCAAGTTTCCCAGCTCTATGGAAATACATCCCACTTTTAATAATTCATAAATCAAGCCTCAACATCTTTCAGCCAAACCATGACCACCTTCCCAACTCACTGATCTTGTCCATAATGTAAATCACATTCTGAAAGTTCCTGTAACTGTCACGTTTCTGGTTAACTGATAGGGTTGTGGTCCTGTCAAGAGACTGGATCACTGGCTCATTAATCGTGGACGTCACTCTCATCAGACTTTTACAGAACTAATTCTGTAAGGAGTGTAAAAACAAGTCTAACTGGCTGCCCACTCTCCACTGTTCCTCTCTTTCTTGAATTTACCTGAGCCCATCCCCATCTCTACTCTCAGTCAATCCCTTCAGTCACTCCATCGAAACCATTACTTGAGTCCCAGCAGATAGTTTAACTCTTTGAGCCCATCAGAGCTCAAAAAGGTTTCTTACCTTTAATGTTTTGCCTTGAAACATGTGTTTCATCCAGACTTTATCCTTTTCTGTTAGCCCTACCTCTTGTGTTACACTTATGATCAAAATCAGAGGCTTAGAACTTGGACTCCACAACAACTCAGCCTTGTTCCTCATTCACGCATGTCTGCCTTTTTGCGACTCCCAGTGGCTAACTGTACTGTCAGTCTAATTTTGATGAGTGCAATTTAATTTAATTGGCTCTAATGATTTAAAGAGTCAATCATCTGAATTAACCGAGAAACCACGGTGATATAAGGCTCTGTAATGAAGCTTCTGCTGTAAATCCAGTCTGTGCACTGCTGCATCTTTGTGCATCCATCCAGTGTTGCATTCATTTTTTTGGGGACAACAGTAACTCAGGAGGTAGAGCAGGTTGTCCAGTAATTGGAAGGTTGCAGGTTTGATCCCGGCTCCCACCAGAGAAATGGTAAATGGCCTGTATTTGTATAGTGCCTTCTTAGGGTTCTACAACCCCCCCAAGGCGCTTCACAACACAATCAGTCATCCACCCATTAACACGCTGGTGGGGATGAGCTACAATGTAGCCACAGCTGCCCTGGGGCGCATTGGCACTGAGAATGCTGCTGTTGTGTCCTTGGGCAACACACTTAATCCGCCTTGCCTGCTGTTGGTGGTCGGAGGGACTGGTGGCACCTGTGTACATCAGCCTCGCCTCCGTCAGTGTGCCACAGGGCAGCTGTGGCTACATCGTAGCTCATAATCACCGGTGTGTGAATGAGTGGATGGCTGTCGCTACACCCACCGGTCCATTCACATCTGTCTGCGGCCGGCTGCTCAGCAGTCCTTGGCCGGTATGGCGCCAGCCGGTCCCGGTGGAGGACCACCCGCCGGCCCTTCCCGGGCATGGAGACCCGGTAGACCACCGCAGAGATCTGGTCCATGATCTCTGCGGGCCCCTGCCAGTGACTCATCAGCTTGGGGGACAGGCCCTTCTTCCGGGTTGGACAGTGGATCCAGACCTTGTCCCCCAAGGCCAATGAGGGCGCGTGAGCCCTGGAGTCGTATGCCCTCTTCTGTCGAACTCCAGCCGCTAGCAGGGTGGTCCGGGCCAGCTGGTGGACCTCCTCTATCCTCTCCTTCAGTCTCCTGAGGTAGTCCAGCTCAGGCCCCCCCGCAACCTCCGGCTCCAGAGCTGGCCCAAACACCAAGTCCACCGGCGTCTGGAGCTCCCTCCCGAACATCAGCGCTGCGGGGGTGCTCTGGCTGGACTCCTGCACAGCTGTTCGGTATGCCCACAGCACCATGGCCAAGTGCAAGTCCCAGTCCCTCTGGTGCTTGCTGGTGAGAATGGCTAGTTGCGTCGCCAGAGTGCGGTTAAACCGTTCCACCAGCCTGTCACTCTGGGGATGCAGCGGAGTGGTCCTGGTCTTTGTCACCCCCAACCGCCGACACACCTCACCGAACAGCTGGCTCTCAATGTTTCTCCCTTGGTTGCTGTGCAGCTCCTCAGGTACTCCAAAACGAGCGAACATCTCGTCCACCAACCTCTGAGCTGTAGTTGCAGCACTCTGATCCGGCACTGCGTACGCTTCTGGCCACTTCGTAAAGTAGTCCATGACCACCAAAACGTAGCGATTTCCGGCGTCTGTTGTAGGGAAGGGTCCGAGGATGTCCACCCCGACCCGCTCCATCGGTGCTCCAACCAGGTACTGTTGTAGCGGGCCCTTGGAGCGCTGAGTTGGCCCTTTCTGGCTGGTGCAGATGTCACAGCAGTGAACGTGGAGCTCCGCGTCCTGACGGCAACCCGGCCAATAGAACCTCCGCCGGAGCCTTCGCACCGTCTTGTTGTTTCCAAAGTGCCCCGTCCCTGCTGCGCCGTGCACCCAGTAGAGGACTTTCTTTCGGAGGCTTCGTGGCACCAGCAGCTGCAGGCGATCCGTCCCCCCTCCTGATGCCTGCCAGCGCCAGGACAGTACATCCTCATGCAGCTCCAAGCTGCCGAACTGGGGGTGTAGGTTCTTTAGATCAGCCTCACGAAAGGACACGTCGGCCACTCTGGTCTCTTGGCATCCCGAAGCCAAACTCTCACCTCTGCCAGAGTTGGATCAGCCTCCTGCTGATCTTTCAGCTCCCCCATGGAGAATAACTCCCTCTCCTGATCCTCAGTAGCTTCCACCGCAGCAGCCGACAATTCCTGGTGCTGCTCTCTCGCTGCTGCTGGAACAGTTTCTGGTTCTCGCTCTTCCTGGTGGAAACAGTAGCGACACTCAGTCACTAAACATGGACGCCGGGACAGCGCGTCAGCATTAGCATGCTGACGGCTGGGGTGGTGCTGGATCTCAAAGTCGTACTCTTGCAGAATCTCCAGCCACCTAGCCACCTGTCCCTCCGGCTGTTTAAAGTTCAATAGCCAGGTGAGGCTAGCATGATCAGTCCGAAGCTTGAACTTGGTACCCAGCAGGTACGGCCGGAAGTGTCTCACAGCCAAAACCACCGCTAGCAGCTCTCGCCTGGTGACACAGTAGTTCCTCTCACTCCGACTGAGACTGCGGCTGTAATAAGACACAATTTTTTCTCCATCTTTGCCTGTTTGGGAGAGCACGGCTCCCACTCCCACGTTGTTAGCACCTGTATCCACAACAAAAGGTTGGGCAGGATCCGGATACGCCAGGACCGGCGCGTCAATTAGTGCCGCCTTGAGCTGATGGAAAGCTGCAGTGCACTCCTCACTCCATTCAAACTGCCTGCCCTTCTCGACTAGCCGATGCAGAGGGCTAGCCACAGTAGCAAATCCTTTCACAAAGCGGCGGTAGTAGGAAGCCAAACCCAGGAAGCTTTGCAGCTCCGAGACGCTTTTTGGCACAGGCCAGTCCTTCACAGCAGCAACCTTAGCAAGGTCTGTTGCAACTTCCTGCTCGCTGATGACATGGCCGAGGAAATGGGTCTGGTGAGTGAGCAGCGTGCACTTAGCGGGATTCAACCGCAGCCCAGCCTGGCGAATGGCGACAAAAACCTCCCTCAGGTTGTGAACAGCGTGCTCAAAGTCTTTAGCATGCACAAGCAAATCATCCAAATAGACCACACAATGGCTGAGAGGAATCTCCTGCAGAACTCATTTCATCAGTCTTTCAAAAGTAGCCGGGGCGTTGCATAACCCAAACGGCATGACTCGAAACTGCCACAGTCCCTGACCAATAGTGAACGCCGTTTTAGGTTTAGCCTCCGGTGCTAATTCCACCTGCCAATATCCACTGTGTAGATCCAAAGAGCTGAACCAGCATGATCCAGCTGCATGATCCAGCTACATGATCCAGTGCGTCATAAATGCGGGGCAGAGGGTATGAATCTTTGCGCGTCAAAGCATTTGGCCTTCGGTAATCCACACAGGGCCGCCATCCACCTCCCCTTCTTCTTCACCATGACAACCGGCGCAGCCCAGGGGCTCTCTGATGGTTCGATGACCCCGTTAGCTGCCATGTCTTTGATTAATCCTTCCGCCGCTTGGCGTATGGCTAACGGCAGGCGACGAGGGCAGAGCCGTACAGGGGTGGCGTCACCTGTGTCGATGCGGTGTTGGACCAAGCTGGTCCAGGTGCAATCCTCTTCTCTCGCGGCAAAGATGTACCCAAACTCTCGCAGTAATTGCCTCAACTGCTCCCGCTGCTCCGGGCTGAGGTGTACCCCGCTGCGTTGCTCCAACGCCTCCATAGCAAGTACGGCCTCAGACGACGGGGCTGCAGTAGCAGGAACCGGTTTCAATCCAGCCTCCTGGCTGTTGCAGTCGCCTTTCAGCGACTGAGCGACTCTGACTCCTCGTCGTCTCTCACGAAGGTCACTCCCCTCCTGGGGAGGAAGTCTCTCAGCATCCAAGCATAGCGCAGTTCCTCGAACATCAACACATGTGCCCCAGCGAGTCAATAAATCCAACCCGAGGATGCAGTCGTCTCGAATGGCGGCTAGCCAGAAGTCATGATCAGCTTTATGAGCTCCAACCACCACCAATAACAGTCCTTTCCCCCATCATTGTGGTTTTCTCACCGGTCACAGTCAGCAATGCGGTCTCAGTGGGACTCCAGCCCACCGGAATGGAACACTCAGCCTCTGGCAGGAATCCTTTCCGGACCAGACAGATGGTGGACCCCGTATCCACCAGGGCTCGGCATCGCCATCCTCCGACCAAACAGTCCAAGTAAAGTCCATGAAGCGGCCCACAGCGGCCGACGGATGGCAAGTTAACTCCAAAGGGTGATGTGATGCGAGGTGGGAGTCCCTTTACTGTCCCACCCCGCTGGCGTTTCCCACAGCTGGCGGCTTTGGTTGTCCAGATCTGGGCCGAGGGCTTGGAGCTGGGCAGTCTCTGGCTAGGTGCCCCGGTTCCCCACAGCGGTAGCAGAGACCGGTAGCTGGTCTCTGCCTTGGGGTCTGCTCCGGTCGGGCCTGGATGACTTCTCCCACCTCCTCCAGCGTCTCCTCCTGCTCCGCCGCTCTGACTAGTAGCGATCGCACAAACTGTCCCACAGGCATCACCTCCTCTGCTCGCTCAGCCCGCCGGAGCGCTTCAGCCATGGTGAGAGGGAATGACAGCCGGACATGTTGACGTAGCGGCTCTGGTGTTAACCCACGAAGGAAAGCGTGCAGGCTTAGCACCTCCCTAGCGGCAGCTGGAAAGTCAGGATAGCCCTGGCGAGCATACAGTTGCAGGTCAGCCGCATAAGCTGCCAAGCTTTCTCTGTGGCCGCTGAATCTTGGAAGCTTTACCGGCGTTTTCTTCCGCCGTCTCTCAGTGCCGTTGCGGCCGGGTTTGTAGGCCTTTCGGCCGGGCATGACTCTCGCAGCTTCCTGGTTAGCCGCGGAGCGCTGGTTCCATCCGGCTGGCGCGTTGTTCTCATCTCAGCGCCCAGTCTTAGCTGCTCTTGAAGCTTGCTGTTCTCTCTGCTGAGTCTCTCGATTTTCTCGTCTATTTGCTGCATCTTGTGTGTCTTTCTTAACAGCGAGAATCCCACTTCTGACACCAATGTGGCGGTTTCAGACGCCATCTAGCGGGTGTGTTGTGCAGCGGCAAGAACGAGTCACCAAGTAGCAAACACAGAAAGCTTTATTTGCCGGAACGGCTCCCCTCTTCACCCCCCGACAAACAAACATGAACTACGGTGCCATATACCACCGGCTGAAACAACACAAAATGAACACAAAATGAATACTAAACTAAAAATAAACAACATTACATAACCCCGGACAAAATAACCCCCCAACACACAAGAAAAACACAATAAAACAACCCCGCATTAACCCCCCAGGATACAACGCGGCCCTGCCCGGCCTAACTGTGGGCAGGGCCGCCACAATATGTTGATTTTACTGAAAAATGTATTAAAAACAAACAAATAGAAATAAAAAATGTTACTGTTACAGTCATTCTGTTGAGGAAAATATTCAATGAAAACTCTGAAAAGCTGCTTAAACCTGTAGTTTTTATTGTGGGTCTGTCTATATTTTTAAAATGAATTGATGGGTTTAAAATCAATTTAGCTAAAGTTACTCTGGAGAGGAATGTGAAATACAGAAAAAAAGCTTGTGCTGTTTGCTTGTTCAAGTTGAATTCGAAAAGAATATATAGTACATGACATATATGGTGATAATAATAATTATAGTAATTTTATGTATATTTAACAGTGATGTTGGAGAACAGACGTTTTTTGCATTAAAATTTTACGTTGTCTCACATTGAGTAGTCTCTGTCCCACATTTGGCGAGTTGGGATCTGGTCACCCTACTGAGCTCCAGCTCTAACGGAGAGAAGCTCCTGGAGCTCTGCATCACTCCAGTTTATCATCTCAGCTGAGTTTAAAAAGTGAAACTTATGCCCGTGTTTACTTTCATTTTCAATATAGCTACCAGCTGGAGCTCGACAGTAATTCTACACATAAACATGACACCACCCTCTGTTGCACCAAGGCGTAACATGCATTCACAAGTCTGGCGTTGCGGTAATATTACTACCAAGCGTGGCAGCACGAATGCTGCAAAATTCCCGCATACCCCCTTGAACAGTACAGAGCAAAGTTTAAAGTACTGATGCTAGCTTATAGGGCTCTTCACGGTACTGCTCCTGCATATTTATCGGCTCTGCTACAAAGGCATGTCCCCACCCGCACTCTTCGCTCAGTCGACCAGGAATTACTGGTGGTCCCTCGTTCTAGGTGCAAATGAAGGGGAGATCGTGCATTCGGGGTCCTGGCTCCGACTTTGTGGAACGGTCTTCCTTTGAATGTTAGGCTGGCACCTTCCCTCCAGATTTTTAAGTCCCGTCTGAAGGCCCATTATTATGTCCAGGCATTTTCTCCATTGGGGTCTGCAACGTTGACTTGATTTTAATTGTTTAATTGTTGTTTTTTATCTGTTTTATGCAGTTTTAATTTTAATCTTATTGTATTTTATTGTGATTGTCTTTTATTGTTGTGTTCAGCACCTTGGGCTTCTGCTAAAGGTTGTGGAAGGTGCTCTATAAATGAATAAATGAAATGACACACCCCCCCCCCACCCCCCCTATTTATTTTATTCAATACAATTCTACAGTGGGACCATATGTGGGGTCAGAGAAGGTGGGGGTTATGACAGCCATACATGTTCTGTCTCACAATGGCTCAGACGTGGCATGGCTGTGAGCAGGGGGGTGTGTTGCTTCCCTCCTCTCATAGATGTTTACCCCCTTCCTCTCCTAGATAACACTAGATAACACTTTAAGCCCATCATTTGTTTTCTCTCTTGGGGGGGTTCAAGGGGGAGTGATAACAAGAGTATAACGATAATGTGAGCTTCCTGCTGGGAAGGACACACTCCTGAGGCAGCTTTGGGAAGAGTCTCTGTGACTGTCTCCTCATTTTCATATTGCAATATTGGGATTAAAACCTTTTGATTGAATCATGGACTGCTTTCTCATTGCTTTATTAAAATTCCACAACAGATGGATTATCTCGGCAATGGAGAAATACTCACGAACACAGATTTAGACCGATTTGTGAACAGTGTTTGAGAGTAATGGGTCTTTTGTGTTTTTACGGTACTTCTGTAGTTTTTGGTGAACAATTTATTGAATTAAAACAAAGCAAATGTGAAGTTGAATGCATCATAACCATAGTATCACCAAGTGGATCCTGTACTGTTTACATTTTCTTTAACAAATTATTGATTTAAAATAATGTTATTTTTAATCAATGAGTGAACAAAGTCAAATAATCTTAAGTTGTGTTGTTTTTGGACTGTGTTTTTCTTTTCCTTTTTCATGACTCAAACATCTAAAGCTGAATTAGCACCGACGTGATTACATCTTCACTGGGTTGGAACATATTGAGTAGACTTTCTGACAAGCTGATCAGGGATGTGGAACTAATTGTATTAAAGTAACTGAAGCCTCTTTTATAAAACAATGCCGCCAATTTGCCGCAAAGCTGAGCCAGCATCAGGGAGGCTTTGGTTGTGTTTAAGTGGTCAGACTGTGGTGGTAATGTGGTGCGATCGTGTGCTTTTCACAAAAGATTACACGATGGTGGTTTAAAGGGGTGTGATGAGGGGATCGCCAGGGGTAGGGGTGTATAACACATTGCTGCAGCCTGATCGATCCTATGTTGGGGAATCACTGAGCGGGGAGAAGGCGTCTGTCCTCCACAGTCCCTGTGATCTGTCTGGTGATCTGAGCTTCAGCTCTAGAGAAGCTCCTGGAGCTCTGCATCGCTCCAGCTTATGATTCTGTTTACAAAAGCAAAACGTAGCCCGTGTTTACGTTCATTTTCATTATAGTTGCTCCACACATGATCACGACACTAGCCTCTGTTGTGCCAAAGCATAATCTTCATTCACAAGTCCGGCGTAGCGGTAATATTACTACCAAGCCTGGCTGCAAAATTGCTGCATCGCCATGCCGCCACGGCGCTTTAATAAGACACACCGTGGCGGCAGTTGATGCTGATTTGCTGGCATGTTGTGTCTTATGACAACGACTAGAGTAACACATTTTATTGTTTCAGTAACTACCAAAATAACATCTAATATAATTGTGTTTAGGTTGAGGACTTTTTCCTAAAATACACGAAATACCAAGGCATTCTCATATTTTCATTCATCTTTTACGAATCTTGTTAACTCACATCTCACCTTGAATTCTATCTAGGCTGAAGAGGGAGCGTTTAGGTCCACATGACTGGGTTTCCATCCCTGTGCCTGGAGGCAATGACTGGATGGTAGTGCCTGGTTTAGAGCCAGAAACAACATACCAGTTAAGTGTTCTGGCCCAAAACAAGCTTGGCAAAGGCCCCTTCAGCGAGGTTGTCACTGTGAACACGCTAGGTGAGTACCAGTGCTGCTCAGCTAGAAAAGAAAGCCAACATCGTTGGCAGCTATAAAGGTAGACTGTTAAAACAACCCTGTTAGGTTTAAGTGAGGTAACAAACACATTTTCAGTGTTTTAACTTTATTTCTAAATGAATCATAATAATAAGTATTGTGGTAACCAAACCTAAAGGAAAAGCCGTTTTACAGTTTTAATTTACATGCCTGTGAGAAATGTTAATGCACATTTCTAATAATAGATTTCACTGCACTGAGAAAACATCACACACATGGGTTAAAACACAAACGTGTGCAGAGTTACAGAATGAGCATCTATCTGCAGTGCTCATAGAGCTCAGACTGAAAAAAGATGAACTTTAAAGTCTTAGAGGTGTTCCAATTAGGAGTTTTGCATTTTTAAATCAATCAGCAAAACTTCATACATAACCCAATACTCATACTCATGCCTGTATACAAGTTGTAGTCGATGGACATAAATATAATTATATATCTTTTTTAAATTGTAGATCTGCAGAGGGTTAGGTTAGTTGTGAACATCCTCCAGGACTGAATCAGTTGTACATTACAGTGTGATGGTTGCACGATGCTTTGGTTATTGTTCAAGGAAAAGCTGCTCACCTATTTACACATGAAGAACACAAAGATCTGGAGCAGTATGGAGGGCAGGGGACTGTTAGCTGATTTTAAAGAGCCCAGAGGGTAGTGTTCACTACCTCGGTGTTTAAAAAGTTCAAACATCAGTTTCTTAGATTGTCAGCAGTTTTAGCACCGAGTATGTTAAAAGAGCCTGAGTAACATAAATGATCAGGTGCATTTTGGGATTTGTAGTTAATCTGGTTTGTGTACCATATATATTTGAGTTCAAAGGACATGTTGATGTTTCAGCCTAAATTTCAGTATTATTAAAAATTGAGACGTTTCTATTCTTATTTGACCACGAAGATCAAAATCCTGAGAACTGTTAGAATATTTGTTATTTAATAGAAGCAAAATGAAATGAACCTGAAATAACTGGAAATGAAACAGATTCAAAAGGGAAGAGTGGGTTTTTTGAACATGATGGTGATGCATATTATTGTTTCTGTTGGTTGAGAGGGTTTGTGTCAACATGTGCAGTGGTTCTGATTTCCTGGTGTTAAACAGCTGAATCACACATTGTCCCAACCCTGATGTGATCTTTCAGTATTTCCTACAAGTACCCCTGAACCATTGGTGCTGCTTACCCCACCACGGTGCCTAACAGCCAATCGCACGCAGCAGGGTGTCCTGCTCACCTGGATCCCACCTGCCAATCACACAGCACCTATCCAGCATTATGTGATGGAGTTTCGTTTGGGGGAGCGCTGGGAGATCCTGGATGACAGCATTCCTGCTGGAGAGTTGGAACTGCTTGCCCGAGACCTCATGCAGGTGAGCGACACTGATGTTAAAATGATATTAAAATCAAATCAGACCTTTATCTTGCTGGTTCAGACTAGCTTGTTTTAAATGCAGTGGGGGAAGAAGCTCACAACCTTTTGGTTTGGTTTTACCGTTAATGTTTTTCTTCAACCCAGACAATTTAAAGCTGAATGAAAGAAGAAGTGTGATTTGGTTTAGCAGACTGCCCTCCTTTGTTTGACGTTGACACTTGTGTAGAAATTATGCATTTTAAGCTCAAAGAGGATAATGTTGACATGTTTCAAGCCTTTGAAGGTGCAGTATGTAAGAATGACATCCTGTGGTCAAATTTGGTTACTGCAGCCCATTTTCTATCACAAGTAAAGACAAGTCATATATAGTAAGATGATAAGTAGATAAATACATTGTCATATCTGGTGTTGGGTTTTTAGAGTAGGGAGCACTTACTACACTTATTACGGTAATATGTCTCCGTCATTAGAGGAAGTGTGGTTGTTTACCGTCTTGCTGCTTGTTGTTAGGGCTGGAAAATACTTGCTGTTTAACCTCGCGTTGGCGCAAGCAGCAGGCTGTGTCTTTTTTCACATGCTTGCTGCTACACGGCACTGCACCGCATGTAGTAATGGAGTGTTCCACTAGGGGGCAAACGAGTGTACTCAGACCGGATAGAAAGACGGGACAACCAAAACAAACATGGCGTCAATAAAAGAAATCAGTAACTGGTTAATTTTGAGATTCCGTCGGCGGCGGCATCCGTCCGTCTCAGGAGACGATGGTGTAGCTTCTTGTGAGTCTACCTGCACCGCAGAAAATGGCGGTGCAGTCCGACTCTAGAGTGGCAGTCCCTGCCGCACTTGGTACAGGTAAAGGCGGAAGGCTGTTGTAGCCGCTGCTTCTGCCTGGACCTTTTCTGGATGGCATTTTCTTTTCTCTCAGCGTCTGCACGCGATGTACCTTGCCTGACTGCAAGTCTCCAGGCTGGACGGTTGTCTGCTTGATTGTCCCATGAGTTGGGGTTTATGGAGCACTGCTTCATGTCCTTCTTGCAGACATCTTTGAAATGCAGTTTTGGGCGCCCTGTTGTCCTTTGGCCTTCGACCAGCTCGCCGTAGAGGAGGTCTTTGGGAATGCGGCCCGCGTCCATTCTCTTGACATGGCATGGTAATTTTGAGATTACGGCTGAATAAAAGACAGCAGCGGTATCTTAGATGGTGTGAAAGACCTGTAAACCAGAGACAGAGTCACCATGGTGAGTGTGTCTCGCTCGTTTTGTCAACTCCACCTACTGGTTACTCGTTTATTACAGCGTTTGGGTGCATCGAGTTGTGCCACGTTAATTTCGAAGGATGTGCACAAACAACGCTTCAAATCAACGCAAGCTATGCGTGGCAGCCATTTTAAACATGCATACACGTCGTTCAACAGCAAGTATATCACGGCCCTTATTGTTCTGAACGACTCTTTATTCACTTCACACACACATTTCACTCTAATATCGAGTTGTCATAGACTGCTTCACCTGATATTAGAGTAAAACAAAAGGATGTCGTGGTCATTGAAAAAGTAGCTTGAGATATGTTTAGAGCCGACTATTTGTTTTACTAATTCACCGTTAGCATTGTTAGCTCAACGTTAGCCTCTAGCCTGCTTCACCTGATATTAGAGTAAAACAAAAGGATGCTGTGGCTTCTTAAGGGTACAAGAAATAACTTCAGGGTCGCTCCTGTTTACTGGCTTTGGTGCTATAAACAACTCTGGAGCTTTTTATCCGCCGGTGTCAAATTAAAAATGCCGGCGCTGCAGCATTAGCCCATCGGAGACACGGCAACCTCACAAACTCACTGATTGTAAACTGTAACTACGTCCTGCTTTGATATTTTTTCTTTGAAAAGAGAAAAACTGACAACCCCCCAGCCAGCTGACAATGAAATCTGTTTCAGTGTAACTTTCCTTCCAACATAATTGAGACATTTGACTGTTTTGTTATTATTTCACAGTAGAATTCTTACATATTGCTCCTTTAAACAATGATTTGTAAATGTTGCTAATTCCACTTTTTCCCCTTTTCTAGGAAGCATGGTATGAGTTCCGCATCATGGCTGTCATGGATGACATGATGAGCGAACCTAGTAATATAGTCGGCGTCTCCAGCACAGGTACGCTTTTACTTAACATGAATTATAATTAGGGGTGGGAATTTAACATGTTAATTATGATTAATTAATTTGAAAAAAATAACGCGTTAAAAAATATAACACATTAAACTCTTAAAGCCCGAGGGTCCCCCAATTGGGGGACGTTCAAGTTTAGCAGCACAATACATGCCCTAAATATCAATAAATATAGTCAAGCTGCACCTCTAAAGAGGTTTTTTATGTGCTCCAAACACAACTAAAACTACAGTCAAATAAGTGATCAGAAATCCCTCTTCATGTGTTTTTGCCTTCATTTCTGTCTCTAACGCTGCTAAAAATCTAATTGTACACACTTTCTATTCACCCATTATTATTTTTATTTATTTATTTTTAGACAATACCATTATCAAAATGTACTTAAAATAGTATTATACTTTTAGGTCTGTCCTATTTTTGTCAGTGATACATATATATATATATATTTTTCTCCTGTTTTGAATTGAAATACAATTTAAAAGCATTTTTTTTTAGAAATTTAAAGAACTTGTGTTTACAATAATAATGTCAATGTCTATTGTTTGATTCTCTGTCTCATTATTTTTAATAAAAAAATTGCTTTTGGGGCAAATTTGCTTGAACGATTAAAATGCGATTAATCAAGATTAATTAATTACAAAGCCTCTAATTAATTAGATTAATTTTTTTAATCAAGTCGCACCCCTAATTATAATACATATAAAACACAATCCTGTTACTAGAGAAGCACAAATATCCATATGTACATAACAAGTTTGGGTGTATTGGCGGTTAAATGTAATAAAAGTCACTGAGAACTAATAACAGAGCTTGGTACTCTTCATTCAGTGGCTGCTACTTGTGTGCTAACACCAGGCATTTCAGAATAGACTTGGTGTGGAGGAGCAGCGGCTCTACTGTGAGTCTCTCCCTCATATCCGAGCTCCTCACCCTATCGCTAAGTTTGAACCAAGCCACTCTATAAATTCTGCTTGTAATCACAATCTTACTCTCTTAGTCATTATCCAAAGCATGACTAGCACTAAGGAACAAAGATCGACCAATAAATTGAGCGCTTTGCTTTCTGGCTTATCTCCCTATTCACCACAATAGACCTTTTCAACGTCTGCATCATTGTAGATGCTGCCTTGATCAGCTCATATTGACCTCCTGTTTCCTCCTTCCATCACTTGTAAACAAAACCCTGAGATACTTAAACTCCTGAACTAGAGGTAGGACCTCTCCCCTGACCTGGAGTTGGCAATCCACCCTTTTTCCAGTCAAGAACCATGGATTTGGATGATCTGATCCTTATCTCAGCTGCTTCACACTTGGCTGTGAACCACCCCAGCAATAGTTGAAGGTCATAGTTTGATAAAGCTAAGAGGACCACATCATCTGCGAAAAGCAGAGGTTAGATGCTTCTGACACCAAACCCCACACCATCCACTGCCCATCCTTTCCTAGAAATTCTGTCCGTAAAGGTAACGAACAGAATCGGTGGCGAAGGGCAGCCCTGAGTCCAACCCTCCCCAGGAACAGGTCTGACTTACTGCCAGCAAAGTGGACCAGACTCACTTTTTTACTCCTTTGGTATAGGAGTTAGCCATACTCTCTGATAACTCCCCTCACAGGGCTCTTCTATAGGGGCACAGTCATGAGCCATCTCCAAATGTGTGTTGCATGAAACTTTCAGAGCAGTGAAGCAGCGGATGTTTTCCCAGGCCAAATGAAACTAAATATGCAAGGCTGAACAGGTCGTCATACGTTATCAGACTTCCATATATTAATGCTAAATAGCAGATACCTCCACTAGCATGAATTATAAAAACTATTAATTTAAAAGAATGCACAAGTGCATGAAGGTGAAGATGAGGCTTTACATGAGTTTATTTAAGGTAAATGTAAAACTCCTGTAGGTGCAAAGACCTCATGCGTATCAGGAGGGGTTAATATTTGGATCATTAGATGAATTTACGTCTCATATCATGCCAGCTAGTTGCAGGCCACCTTGCCACAGCATTTGCATTGGCACGTCACATGCATCACATCATCAGAATAAATATATCCCTTGCTAGCATAAACAACTTCATCTTTTGACTGAGATTTTAATATGTGTGACGTTGATAGCTCAGGTTCTTTTAAATCTGTCAATAAATCAAATTCTATTGTGTATAGACATTTTGCTCATGCTTTAATATCCACTCCTGTAACACAAGAACATATTAATTATTCTCACACCATTGATGGTTTCCCAGCATGACCAGTAAGGACTGGAGTAAACTTGCTTTTAATTTTGCGTACACGTTTTTATCATCGAATGCCTCGCGTAACTTGTGCTTGTTTGAAGCGTCGTTTGTGTGCAACCTCTGAAATTAATGCAATGCTGCAATATATGAGTAACCAGTAGGGGGAGTTGAATAAACAAGCAAGACATGCTCGCCATTGTCACGCTGTCTCTGGTTTAGAGGTCTAAACCAGAGACCACCACCATTATGGTGCATTCGATTTGTCCTCGGAACTTGGAAATCCCAACTTTCGAGTAGGAAAAATCAAATAAAACGCCCCTCAAAGTCGGACCTCCCAGTCGGAAACTCTGAAGTTTTTCAGTTTTTCAGAACTTCGACCTCGAGATCCAAGATGGCAGCTCTTCGTATCAACAACAGTAAGTTTTGGTTGAAATCCAAGGGGTTCAAATGAAGGCAACTGGAGAGTTGCCTTCATTTGAACCCCTTGGATTACCATGACCTGGATGACTGAGAACCTTCACCAGCATTTTGGTTGAAATGTGTTTATTGTACAAGACACACATATAAGAGTGTGTTTAAAATCAATGATGTAGCGCTTGCATCTCTAAGCTGAACAAAGTGTTGCTTATTAGTCGTCTGTATTCGTTGAGAGCTACCAAAACAGCAGTTTTCAAGGGCGCCGCCATATTGGAATTCTGACTACGGTAACCAGAACTATGTTAACTCGGGTGTGACGTCATTCCTAGTTCTGACTTCCGAGGTAAATCGAATGCAGCGTTACATACTAACTACGATGCCACTGCTGACATTTGTTCTGTTGTGATCTCAAAATTAGCCAGCTGCTGATCTTTTCTACTGCCGCCATGTTTGTTTTGGTTGTACCCTACAAATCCGGCACTTTATCCAGTCTGAGTTCTGTACTGTGCCCCCTAGTGGAATCCTCCAGTACTCCCTGCAGCAGCAAGTATGTGAACAAGACGCAGCCTGCTGCTTGTGTCAATGTGAGGTTGAAAAGCAGATATATTCCCTGCCTTAGTGCTGTCAATGGACCAATAACTGTGGAAATGTGCCTACACCATACGTGAAGTTTGTGTGAGGTTGCACACGTCACACTTGTTTCAATATTGATAAATCCAGAATGCTGTGCAGACCAGGAATCTGTGCATGCACCTGCATGTATGAGGTCCCTTGACCTTTCCTATAGTTCTGTGGTGTGTGACCTTGTACACCTCATCCATCCCTCTAAAGAGGTGACGTTCCATATATAAAATGTACCAATTTATGTGTCTGGGATTAAACCACGAAGGTTTTGGTCTGCTAGCTCATCCACATCTATACCCCTCCTCTACCTGCTAGGTCCACAGGTGGACAGGTCCATGTAACTGGTTTAGGTTGGGCCCGGCTCACACCATGACTCTAACCCTACATCTGGCTCAGGGGCAGGACCTTGCTAACAGCCTGCTCTATTCTGGTTTATTGTCTATGAAAGATCTTTTGAATGTTTTCTTTTTCAATGTTTGTTTTATCTTTGTAGAAAAGAAATTAGATTAAAAATATGTACTAGAAAGAAAATAAAAACAAAAAAGAAAAGTGATGTTTGATTTCTTTTTTGAACTCATCATGTGTAACTAGGTATTATTTGAAGCACTGGGTGGTAATTTTTATGGGGCACTTCTGTTTTCCATGATGTGACACATCTGCATCATGTTCTCACAGCAAATATTAGCCCTAAACTGAGTGCAAGCGGGGAGATGATGATCCTTGAGTTCAGTCTGAGAAGCACCGCACAACCATCATAGAACAATCTGTTCAGATGCTGTTTAACTAATTATGTCCCATTGATCCAAATTGTCCATAGTAAATTCCATGTCTAAGCCAACACATCCTTTCCCCCCGTTTTACCCATCATGCCATAGGTGAGCTGTTGTTGATATTAATTTTGGACTCTTGCTCTACAGACTTCTTTCCCCCTCCAGAGCTGGTGGAGGAGCGTGGACTGACACGGCCTGTGGTGGCTGGCATCGTCGCCACCATCTGCTTCCTGGCAGCAGCTGTCCTGTTTAGTACAATGGCTGCTTGCTTTGTAAACAAGCAGCGTCGCAAGAAGCTCAAGAGAAAAAGAGGTGAGAAGAAATGGCTGGGCCTGCCTGTCCACAGGCTATAGGGCAATCATAGTGGAATCACAAAAAAGCTGACCTTTGACGTTAATGTACATGTTATGTAAATAGTCCCTCTGTGTCAAATCTACCCTGTTATTACCTTTTAGCCTTTTTATTTTTATGTTTGTGGATGTGTATGAATGAATGCATTCATTCAACATGTGTTTACCTCCCTAGCTGCTATCCCTTATAGCACCATCAGGAGAAGGGTCAATCCTGAGTTTGATAAGAAATTAAACAACACTTACCTGTGTTTAGAACACCTGTCCACTCATCTAAATCACACAGAAGATAAGCATTCAAAGTGTGTAACCACTGTTATACAACATAATCATCCTAAACTAAAGGTCCATTGTTCTGAACTGACACGCATTGTACCAGGTTACCAAAAGCCTTTGAGATTGTAGGCATAAGAAAACTAAACATGTTAAAATGGATGGAAAGATAAATAAGGGGAAACAAAAAATGAGTGCACTCGGGAAACAACCTCCCTCTGTTAGAGAGAATGTCCCTAAAAAGGTGTTTTAAAGCAGCATTCTGCAACTTTGCAGTTATAAGGCTTGCTGCGTAACGTCACTGTCGTAACATTAAATCTCTCTCTGGGGCATAAGAGGCATGTTTATATTCCTAATGTCAGGCAAAACAACGAAAACAAACTTTTCCACCTCCACACATTGAATAAATAGTTTTATCAGGACTGTATAACAACTTTATGCCCGACCAAACACAATAACCCTGGTGAAATCATTTATTACTTACCTAGCCATTAGCAGCATGGCTAGGTCAGAGTCCGTAGTTCATGCTGTTCTTTCTAAAAGAGCTCTCCAGGGAGGAAAAGACGACCCAATAATAACTCTGGTCTTTGCTCTTGCTCTATCACGTTCTCCTTTTCTTTTCCTAGATTCCTCTGATAAGAGATTTCTAGCTTTCTTTGGTGGATCTGCCACTGTTAAACCGCGAGTCTACATTAAACTATTATGGCAAGCCAAAGGGATAAAAAAAATTTGTGTTCTAAACTCGCATTATGTCCGCCAAAACGCTCGTTCAAGATGCGCGTTTTGGTGGACATAATGCTCGCTTTTAGAACACGCGAGTTTTTGCCCCCTTTGGCGTCAAAATGCGCATTCAAGAGGCGTAATTTTGGCGGACATAACGCGCGTTTAGAACGCGCGCTTTTTTATCCCTTTGGCTTGCCATATTCTGCCGTAAAACGACACCCAGACAGTACTTCCGTCGCTACCCGAAGCACAAAAACTGTATAGTGCAGTAAACAGACGTGGGACCCCCCCAACACTATCACAGGTATGAAAATAAACATAATAGATAATAATATGACGCAAAAACTTTACAAAAAAGCATAATTTTAAGGTGTAAAAGTTGCGGAATGTTGCTTTAAGTTTTATGTTATGTAGTGTGGAGGACTCTGAATTACAGCTGTACTCGGATGTGTTTTAGTGTTCTTCATTTTCTTTCTGTTGACATTCTTGTCCCTCAGCATTTTTCACCTGTTCCTCATGTTTTTACCCCAGATGCTCTCACTCACTAATCACCTCTCCATGCAGATGTACTCCCTGGTTTCTCAGCTGGTTTGTCAGCTCATCCATTGTTTTTGTTCTACTTCTGTAATCTTCTCCTGTCAGTATCGTTTGCTGCCTTGTCAGCTTGTTAGACTGATGTTTCTTAAGTTTTAGTTCATAACTCTTCATTCTGTTAAAGGAATGGTCTCTGCTATCACCCCATAGTAAATGGTGCCTTGGAGAATAATCCATTAATGAGGTACAGCTAAATTTCAGGGGTAGTGTAAAATTAACTACCGTAAATAACTTGGTTACATGTTACGTTTGTAAAACCCCAAAACTAAGGTAATAATGTAAACCAAATATTAAAAAATAAACGTCTGTTATAAAAAATTGTACTTTTAAATTTGTGGAATGTTTAAGTTTATGTCATAAAGCATCATTCAGGCAACACTTAGCTCAAAATCAAGACTGCAATGAAGGTTTGTGAGGGACAAACTGTCAGAATGTGAGCTACAACATGAGGGGAGCCCAGGAGGCTCTCTGCTGTCTTCACCAACATCTTTACTGAAGCTCCTTCTGCTGATCACAATGTCTGAAATCAGTTATCATCACATCCATCCATCATCCATCCATCCATCCATCCATCCATCATCCATCCATCCATCCATCCATCCATCCATCCATCCATCCATCCATCCATCCATCCATCCATCCATCCATCCATCCATCCATCCATCCTCCTCCTCCTCCTCCTCCTCCTCTTATCCGGGCTCAAGTCGTGGGGGAAGCAGCCTGAGAAGAGAGGCCCAGACTTCCCCAGCCATTTCCCAAATGCTAATCTCTTCCTCTCCCATCTTAAGATGCAACCTATGTTGATTTTGTGTTTTATGAATACATATTTAGGATGCTTTCTTTCTTAACTGAGGAGTGACACACAATTTCACTGGAATAAGTTAAATTGAGACATTTTAGAACAATATAGACAGATGAAATACAACTTCAGTTTTTTGTTTGTGTTATTTACTGTTTGTATTAATCACTAGTTTTAACTACGTGTTTTATGTGTAATGGGCTTAAATGTACTAGAATTATTAAACTAATGGTTTGTAGCTTTTTGTCATGCAGCAGTTTCCTGTTTATCTTTAACCCTTTAGTCCCTCTCAGTCTGTTCCAGAGAACGAGCTTGGTCTGAAGATGAGCCCAACACTCAAATGAGATCATTCATGTCTGATGATTTTACTGCTACAGACATTTAGATATATTTAGAATTACCTGTCATAAAGTTGTGCTCATCGTGTATTTAAATGCAGCCTCCTGCTCATTTACATCTTTAGTGAACTCAGGGATTTGATTTGAATGTTGAACGTTACCTATAAGCTTAAAGAAGCTCTGTGACACCTGAGAGAGGAGCTGATGTCGTTAAACTGGTGCTTTTTAAATCTTTAGGTCAGTTTTTAACATGTACTTGTTAGTTTAGGACTCTGACTCAGCAGCAGGTCTACTTTCTGCTCAGAGCTGCTATAAAAATTACCAAAACCTCTTTTTTTCATCCTAAATGAGAAAAACCTGAACGTTACATTAACAAATGATTCTTAACAGTTGATCTTCTCCTGTGGTAGTGAGCCATTTGGAGTTCTTTAGACAGTAACACTGTCTTCTCTGTTTTGTATGTTCCAGATCCCCCTCTTTCCATAACCCACTGCAGAAAAAGTATGGAAACATCGTAAGTAACCCCTCTCACGTCACCAGTCTGCTCACACCAAACGTTCAGTCAGTGATACACGGCCTGAAACAACAGGAACCTGGCTGGTTAGGACCTCTAATGGGGTCTGACCTCTGTTTTTTATGTCAGATAAACATGTTTGAACATGTTTTTCCTGCAATTTCCAAATTTCAGTAACATTCTATGGTGTGACACATTCAACAGCATGTTAGGAGTTGATCACGTGTGTTTTATGAGCTTAAAAAATGTGAATATCATGAAAAAGTCGTGTGTTTTTGTCACTTACTTATGATTCAAGCTTTTAGTTCTGGTAATTGGTATGATTATTACGGAAGCCCTAAAAGGCAACGCAAAGGTATATTTATTGTTGTGACAAGTTTTTTAAATTTCTTTCCCACTTCTTAACAATCAACAAAAAAGTGCATTTTCTCTTGTGAAAATAGTGTGTGTGTGTGTGTGTGTGTGTATGTCCCCACACATTTATGTAGTGTGTTGTCAGTGAGTTGTTAATTTTTGCTCAAGCTAGAAAGGTAAACAGAGTTGAGCAAAACAAACAAACAAAAAAACTAAACACTATTTTCACAAGAGAAAAAAATAATTTTTTGCTGATTGTTGGATGAGGAGTGGGAAAGAAATAAAACATACTTAAAAAAATGCCGCAACAAAACATATTCTTTTTCCTGTTGCCTTTCAGGGCTTCCGTATAATATGGCTAGGGATGAGGAAACCCAAAATTCTGTCTACTAAAAAATACAGTGAAGAAGGTGCAATCTGAGCATGTTTTGCTATATTAGTTGAAATGCTTTTCACATACTGATGGGAACCAATAGATTAAATGTTTTGTCAATAAATTCTTGTTGGGAAATGTTTAGGTGACAGACATGTTGTCTGTGAATGCAGCCTGCCTGTGAGTTGTTTGTCAGTGTGTTGCCTGGGCAATGCATGTGTGTGTGTGTGTGTGTGTGTGTGTGTGTGTGTGTGTGTGTGTGTGTGTGTGTGTGTGTGTGTGTGTGTGTGTGTGTGTGTGTGTGTGTGTGTGTGTGTGTGTGTGTGTGTGTCACATGTGGTGAAAGAGAGTAATGTTAATTATACAGTGCAGGTAGAAACCCACTCTTCACAAAACTCTTGCCCTTATAAAACCGTGTGATGAAATCATAGTATGCTTTTGCTTTTTCAGCATTGTTTTAAACCTATTTACATTTTAATTGATACATTTACTTTCAGCATGCAGTTTAGGACACAGATAAGTACATATCTCTGACTTTTTTAATTTTCTTACATTGTCCAAGTACGGGCACCAAACAGACCTTGTTTCTTTTAGCACAAGCAACTACTGTACCTTGCCATGTCTGTGGTCAAAAAGGAAAGAAATTGGATAATCCCTCAAACCTTATTTTAATATTGTCTGCAAAAAAAGCACCAAAGCATCATTTTAGCTGCACTTATTCACTTCTGAAGCAATACCTAACTTCTATTAGCAAAAGAAAACCATGAAAAATGAATAAATGAATCAGGATAGCAGGAAGAAATGGTATTTCTGTTTTTAACTTTTTACCTCAGTTCAAACTTTTTAAAATTTTATGTTTCATCACATTTAGCTTGTATTTTATTTAAAATATCTTTATTCATTTTATGAGAATTTTTGTGTTGCATTGTTTGAGAAAAGAATCATAAGACAACATACGCTTTTTTTTAGATGCTTGTATTTTTAGAGGTATTTGTTCTGCTGCAATTCATCTGAGAATGTTCAATGTCATTTTGACATGTATAAACAGAAGAAAACAGAAAAAAAGAATATATATAATAGATATACACCCATGGTTCAAAAAAAGTCGCCTACAAAAAAAAGGTCACCCACTCTAATATTTCATTGGACCATCTTTAGCTTTGATTACGACACACATTCTCTGTGTCGTTGTTTCAATAAGCTTCTGCAACATCACCAGATTTATTTCCATCCAGTGTTGCATTAATGTGTCACCAAGATCTTGCATTGATGATGGTAGAGTCTAACCGCTGCACAAAGCCTTCTCCGGCACATCGCAAAGATTCTCAATGGGGTTCAGGTCTGAACTCTGTGGTGGCCAATCCATATGTGAAAATGATGTCTCATGCTCCCTGAACCACTCTTTCACTATTTGAGCCCCATGAATCCTGGCATTGTCATCTTGGAATATGGCCGTGCCATCAGGGAAGAACACATCCATTGATGGAATAACCTGGTCATTCAGGACATTCAGGTAGTCAGCTGACCTCATTCTTGGAGCACATCCTGTTGCTGAACCTAGACCTGACCAACTGCAGCAACCCCAGATCATAGCCCCGCCCCCACAGGCTTGTACAGTAGGCACTAGGCATGATGGGTGCATCACTTCATCTGCCTCTCTTCTTACCCTGATGCACCCATCACTCTGGAACAGGGTCCATCTGGACTCATCACACCAGTGTTTAATAATGCGTTGGACAATTCTGAACCCAGTTTTAGTCATTTCTGCAATCTCCTTAGATGTTTTCTCTGCTTGATGCATGCCAGTGAACCCTTCTCACACAGACTAACATCTTTTCCACCACCACCAGATGTGTCTTTCCACATGGTTGTTGAAGAAATGAGAAGCATCTCATTGCACCAGTTGGGGTTAAATATCTTGTTACCAGCTGAAAGATAGTCACCAATAACAGTAATTATCCAATAGGAGGTTCACTCTCATGCCTACCCACTTGTGGGGGCCTCTGCTGGGTGGGTAGAATCAGCCAGCGGTGGCTTCCCGCATGCACGATTCATTAGCAATCTGGATGCAGTGGGGTTAACATCTTCTCTGACTGCAGCTCGGAACGGCCTCGGACCACACTCTTGGATGGGAGACGAGCCCAAGGCAGCACTGCTACTCAATGTGAAAGGAAGGAAGCTGTGTGTTTAATGTCAGAGTCTCCAAAAGCAACACTGCTCATGCCTGCTTTTGTTTACTAACTTGTGGCACTTAGGAAGAACACCACAGTCTTCTCCACGCCTCTTTAACTGACATGCCCACGTGCTCGACCACATCCGCGTTTCTGAGAAGGCTGTGTAAACTCAAGCTGGCGGCGCGGGGGCGGGCTGTACCCACCCGGCCCAGGCTCAGCTGGCTGAAGTGTAAATGGACCATTAGGTGGAGATTAGGGGATTTGTCAAAATTCATATGACGCCAAATGCTTGGGTCAGATTTATGGAAATGTTGTGGTGATTGGGAAACATTTCAAGTCCATGTAAATTCATAAACAATAACTGAATTTGCATTGATTTGAATTGTTAAACAGCGATGTAAATGCTTGATTGTTACGTTAGGTTTAGGAGGCTGTTATTTTTTTCCACACAGGGCCAAATTAGTTTGGAAAGCTGGCTTCTTTAAACAAATGTAAATGTGTTTTCTTAAGTGCTCTTTGTTTAAACTCAGGTTACCTATGCCTGGTATTGATTTTTGTTTATTGATCTGTGACATTTAGGTGTGTCAAAAAAAAAAAACCAAAGGTATCTATAAGGGTGCAGGAATAGCATGTTTGTAATCAAACAGTAATGAGCCGTTTCTTTTCTAGTTAAACTCATATTTCTTTTTGAAAATGTCTTTTTCTTTATTTCTATTCATAGACCATCTTCAGGAAAGGTGAGTCCAGAGAGCACACGATCAAAGGCCTCTCCATCAGAATCATCTGAAGAAAGTCATGATCAGCATGGGAAGAAACCACCCCTGAGTCCAGGAAAGAAGGAGGGATTGTCTTTATACAAGAAGACCAGAAGAGCGATATCTGGCAAAATGTACAGGTCAAAGCATGAAACTGAAGCAACAACACCAATTGAACTCATCAGCAGAGGCCCAGATGGACGGTTTGTCATTGACCCCAATGATGCACAAATGTCTGCCAAATCCCGGAGAATTGAGGGATTTCCCTTTGTAGAGGAATCAGACCTTTATCCGGAATTTCGTCAATCAGATGAAGAGAATGATGATCCCAGGCCTCTTCCGCCTGTTATGGCCCCACTTCGGCCTTACCAGATTTCCCCAATTTCTAGTCAGGAATCCTACCTTCAGCCTCCAGCCTACAGCCCTCATTTCCACAGGCCTTTTGAAGGTATGACTATAATGGAGAGCAGTCAGCTCCAGGCCACAGGACAGATCCGAGGTTCTCTCCGCCACAGGGCTTTTTATGGATATCTAGGTGGTCCTGGAGAGCATGATCCACCACCTCCTTTTTACATGCCTGATACAAGCCCACTGAGGTCTGTCATGTCTTCTCCCCCATATCTGGCTGAGGGTCCTTTTGGGCATCCCATGATTCCTGAAGAAATGGGAGAGGGTAATTTTTCACAGTATGCCGTCTCTGGTTTCCCTCTTCCACTGACACTCGCATCTTCCTCTCACTCACCAGAGATTTGGCAGGGACTAGATTTCACCTTCTCAAGTCTGGAGGGGCCTCAGTTCATTTTTCCACCTCACCGCCCTTTGCATGTCTACCATGAACCCCCCTATCCGTCTCCTCCAAATGTTTTTCCTCTTAGTGCTTTCCCCTCCTCTTCCCTTCCAATGCCCACCTACCCAGCTGCCCTATCACTAGAGGCCTCAAAGAGTCGCCCAAGCAAGTCTCCCAGCAAGGCCAAGCCTCTTGGCTCCCCAGCTAGGCATTTAGCTATGCAAGAGGCGCATCGAGGGCAGCTGAGACGACCAGGTCATGGTATAAATGTGCCTGTTCTGCCTTACACTGATCCACTAGGCCACATTGTCCCCAGCACATTCAGTAGTCTGGACACTCAATGGTTTGAAACCACACCTCGTTTCAGTCCCAGGCAAGCTCAAAGGATGGATTCTGGCCTACATCAGGTGGTTCTCCAGCCCTCTCGACTTTCACCCCTCACACAAAGCCCTCTGAGCTCTCAAGAGGGATCTCCAGAGGTTGTAGTACGACCCAGGCCACGAGCCAGCATTGTGCAACCTCAAATACCACCGGAGATGTCTGAAATTACCCTAATTCCTCCTTCTGCAGCCAGCTTCTCAAGGAGATCATCCCCATCTTCTTCACCTGCTCAAGGTCAGGGTAGCAGGAAAGGAAGCCTCAGCTTTCGATCCCACATAGCTTTTGCCACCTCCGCAACCAGTTATCCAACGTCATATTCGCCACCATCTCCTGTGGAAAGCAGCAACTTATTTGGGCAAATGCCAACTCAGAGGAGGACACAGGAGGAGATTCTTCCATCTGAGCCCTCTCCACCCCAGTTGTCAGCTTCAGGGTAGGTCTGTTAGCCATGCTGAGAAGGATGTCATTTTTTTCATCTACATTAACCAATAATGCTTTGAGGTGGGAAGTTCCTGTTGCATTTTTGGTTAATAAAGTCCTAAATATCCTATTGGTGCTTTTAAATTGGCTTTTATAGTTTTTTTTTTTTGCATTTATTGTAAAACATAAAATCTAAATAGTTTTATTAGATAATTCATTTGTCTTATGAGAGTTTTTGTTGTAGTTTCAGCTTGGTCAGTGCTGCTAGCCATGTCGATCATTAGGCTGGAGTTTCACCCACTAAATTGGTGAAGCACAGTTCTATTTTGTATAGGCTTCGCCCTTTAAGGCTGGATTGGGTAACATCCCTTCTTTAACCAATCACTGAATAGCTTTTAATATACGCCCGCCTACTGGACGGGCCCCGATCCGGTATGAGAGGGGTGTAAACCCACCATCTCATTTTCTCTTCACACAACCATTTCGCTAAAAGCTAAGTGTGAATTTTTGCCGCGTTGGCTTGCTAACACATGCTAATAAAGGCTAATAAATAAAACGCCAAATATTAAATAATAAATCGAAGTAAAATGACCAAAAAACACTGAGTAAAAGCATAAAATGTGTACAACAAATTAAACAAATAAAATAACACATTCCCATCACAGACCATATATTGTTCTAATGTTTAAAAAGGCCAGAGGGATATCTGTATCACTGTATGTTAAGGTTGACAAGGCTCCGATTATAATGTTAGTTGACCTATTGAAACGGCATATATGAATTTATACATGTAGTTCCTCAGTAGTGCATGAAAAGTGGGGACGTTAGTCGTGACAGACATTTGGCTAGCCAAAGTCCATCGTGGTAGCCTCAGGATGATTCTAAATGAGTCCTGATAAGCCACTTGTAATTTTTTTTTACTTACTATAATTGCACCACAAGTGGGACGTATAGAAACATTTCTGCTTGCCTACAATGAAACAAGATTTGGATTATGTGCACCAGGACTCCTGGTTCACTCTAACTCGAAGGGCTCATACTTCCATGTCCAATCCATTGTCCTGAAACATGAAGTTCTTGCATTTCTCCTTCAGAGTAAAGTCCAGAATCGGTACAACTGATTCCTGTTCGGTTACTCCTCTGCTCTGAGTACCTTCTCCAAATGTTTGATGATGGCGCTTCAGCCATTATGCTCAGCAGGCGTGAGAGGTCTGTTTATCTGAATGATCCGCTCCTTCTGACCCATTCCTGAGAGGAAACAGCGACCCAGGCCAAAAGTGTGACTTTTTTTCTCTTTCATCACTCCCTCGCTTCGGCTGCTCGTTTTTTTTTCTGCCACCTGCGCAGCAGTCATACAGGAAAGTGTTTTATCTGGGTTTTGGCAAACAGATGTGTTTCTGATGGTTCAATCTGAACCAGTGAGACGCAGACCACATCCGACTTTGCCTTTAACCCAATCCAGCCTTAAAGGGCTATGCCTATATGAAATATAACGATGGTTATGTATTGTAACCCCAGATTCTATGAGTATAGGCGTAGCCCTTTAAGGCGGCGGGCCTCACTGGTTCCGGTAGGATTAAGAGCCTTTGGGAGACGAAGGGTGGGTTTACACCCTTCTTATACCAGATTGGGGCCCGCCCAGTAGGTTGGCGTATATTAAAAGCTTGTCAGTGATTGGTTAGGGAAGGGATGTTACCCAATCCAGCCTTAAAGAACTACACTTATACTCATAGAATCTAGGGTTACAATATGTAACCATTGTTCCAAGTTGATCACCAAGATAAATGCTTAGCATTTTCACTGAAAACATCAACAATTAAAAATCTCTGCAAAGAAATTGTCTATTGAATTGGAAAGAAAATGCACTTGATTTTACAGATTTCACTTGATACCTATAAGGGCTATAGTCCATGTGGATGAAAAGCACTATGGCTATCAGTGTGTATTTTGTCTGGCTTAAAGCCTGGGAATCTATAGATATTGCAGAGGATCCCAGTTCTTCTCTCTGCATCATGTGTTGCCCTGCTTCCACCTGACAGGAGGAATACCACAATATTTATTCAGTTGATCCCTAGACTAAAACACTCATTGTCATGAATTAGTTCCAAACCTTTGAAAGTGCCTTTATGCAGAAGGATGCTTTATGAAGAGTTCATCTTGGCAGGCCCTGCGGCCCATCCTGAGCCTTACTAATTCTCCCTAACCCTTCCAACCACTCAGATCTTTCCTACCCAGCTTCCTTTTTCCTTTTGTAACTTTTGTTCCCAAACTTTTAAACATTACCAGGTTATCCCCAGGTCTGACTACCAAGGAGAGGTTGTTGGGCAAAGTGTGTCACAGGGCCTGTCTGCTTCTCATGTACTGCAATGTCTCCATCATCATGAATTAGGGGCAGTGTGGTGGTTCTTAATGACTCCTGGAGTCTTATCTGCTTTGTTTTTGATTGATCTCAGCTATCTGGGCAGCGTTGTTGTGACCAGATCCTCTACACCGCAATAGGTAAGGGTTGGATCCATGTCTGAAAGGGGGGGGTTAGCAGGTGGGACGTTTTGATCACCTCGTCCTTTAAAGGGGAATACAAGACTTCTGAGTCTGTTTGATTTGTTCCTTACATCAGAGAGAGTATGTAACTTTTTCAGTTGAGTTCTTTTTTTTCTTTAAGTGGCTATGCAGTTTAAGTTCTGCAGTCTGAAGTGCTTTTAGCATTTTAATTGAATTAAGTTACGATGTCAGGTCAGTGAAGTCTTACATTTATGACTTTACATTAAAGTTATTTGCTAAATCAATACAATCAAATGCAACTTTCTATATAGTAGCAAATAATAACTAACTGCAGATAAACATTTCTTAAATTTGAACATGCAACAGTGTGCTTAACCCCCTCTAATATTATTATTAATATTGATATTAATAATAATAATAACAATTTGTTTTTATTATTATTAGGTCAGTCA
This sequence comes from Aphyosemion australe, assembly GCA_006937985.1. Classification (NCBI taxonomy): domain Eukaryota; kingdom Metazoa; phylum Chordata; class Actinopteri; order Cyprinodontiformes; family Nothobranchiidae; genus Aphyosemion; species Aphyosemion australe. The sequence goes on from SSNS01000072.1 coordinate 368,524, forward strand.
TGAACTTTAGTTTCGTGGCTTTCTAAGATAATTAAAGTAAGTAAAATGTGACATATAAATGCATACAGGATTTTAAGGTAATTTGTTACCAAACACATAGATATGCCATTGGACACTTTACCTTTAGGTTGCTTATTAAAGGTGTCCTAGAATGCAATTAATCAACAATCTAAAACAGAGCTTTGAGCCTCCAAAAAGCATAAGAATTTTTTTTAGGCTTTCATCTGTGCCAGGAGCCCTGATACAGGCCATTCTAAACCCCCTTACTCAGGCCTTCAGTGAAATGAGCTGTTGACCCCTCCCACTCGGCCAGGACATGCTGATTGGTTGGTTTCCCCAGAAGGCCTCAGACACATGCAGGTTTGAGGAGGCGTGGCTCCCCCTTATGACGTGTTAAGGAAGGCTTTCTCAGAACAGGACGTTTTCTCTCGCCTTTTTCAACTTTCTAATTTACATAAAAAGTAGGTCAAACACGGCTTTGACTTTTTGGCATTCTACTGTTGACCACCCAAGCTGTCTTATTCAACAACAAGGAAAATGTTGGTTTACATTCTAGGTCCCCTTTAAAATAAGTGTTACATATACTCATTGTTCATTTAAATAGCAGTATGATACAATTCTGAAAATATAAAAGTTATTTTTTTTTTAGGTGTAATGGCATATGGAATTTAGTATGTCTAGGCTCCTGCCTTTACCTTCCACCCAGCTCATGAAACCCAACCTTGACTTCTCGTTGGTGGTGAGCATCCATCAGAAAGGCATGTAGCTTTTTAGGAATGGTCCTTGCCAACCCCCAGAAACCAAAGTTCAACTACCAGGGACTCATCAACAACTTCTAAAGCCTAGTTCCAGACGTATGCCCTGGCTTTCCTATTTTATAGAATGGTGACCAAGCTTTTATTGTTCAACTTTATCGCGATTTCAAAGTAGTAGGAAGTTGTGAACAACTGATATCTTACCTTTTAATGAAGCCCTTTCAACAAATGGTATATTACTTCTACTTGTCATAGAGAGACCAGTTCTAAAGTGCATTTCTACCCATCCATGCCATTTTGGGATCTCACCGGAAACGAGCCCGACTTACTGCCGGCAATGCGGACCAAGCTCAGACACTGGTCCTACAGGGACCTAACAGCCCATATCAAAGGGCCTGGTACCCCATACTCCCAGAGTACCCCCCACAGGGCCCCCCGAGGGACGCGGTCGAACGCCTGCTCCAAATCCACAAAACACATGTAGATTGGTTGGGCGAACTCCCACGCACCCTCCAGGACCCCCCCCTAGGGTATAGGCCATTTATCGTTTATCTTTTAACCATAGATGCTTCAGATAGCTGGCTTCACCACTAATTGTTGCCTTTTGCTCATCTGGGTCGTGGTTGGCAATGCAGCCCAACAAGAAAGCCCAGACTATCGTCTCCCCAACCACTTTCACCAGCTCCTCTTGTGGTATCTCACTGTTTTCATGCCAGCCTAGAGACAAAATCATCTTGCGTCTCCTTCTGAGAGGCCATTTCCAAAACAACCTCCACTTCTAGGAATCCAAGGTGCATCTTACATTGTAAATAGTAAATGGCCTGTATTTGATATAGTGCCTTCAAGGGTTCTACAACCCCCCAAGGCGCTTTACAACACAATTGGTCATTCACTCATGCACACACACATTCACATGCTGGTGGTGATGAGCTACAGTGTAGCCACAGCTGACCTGGGGCTCACTGACGAAAGCAAGGCTGCCGAATACTGGCGCCACTGGTCCCTTTGACCACCACCAGCAGGCAAGACATTAAGTGTCTTGCCCAAGGACACAACAACTGTGCCACTTTCACCCCAACCATATCTCCTAACCATTTTGGTTACTTTTGACATGGAGGAGTGGCAGCTATACTACCAGCTGTCTGAGCTCGTCACTTTCCATGCAGATGAAAGTCATTTTTGGATATCTGATTTTGCAATCTTGTTCTTTTGCTTATTACTAAAGCTCATTGCCATAGATGAATGTTGGAACATAGATCAAGTTGTACATCAGAATCTTTGCTTTCAAGCTTAGCTCTCTCTTGCCCACTCATGTACAATACCCCGAGATACCCTAACCCTTTTCCAGTTACGAACCATGACCAATGTTTTACAGGTGCCGATCCTCACCTCAGCAAGAACTGAAAGTCATAGTTTGAGGAAGCTAAGAGGACCTCATCAGCAGCAAAAACGAGACTCCATCTTCCTGCCACCAAGCTTGACACCGTCTATTCGATAGTTGCACACAGAAACTCTGATCCTAAAGGTTATGATCAGAACCAAATCTAAATGGCCAAAACATGTGAACTGGTTAGACAAACTCAAATGCACCTTCCAGCAACCTACTAGCAAGGATAGAGAGTTGGTTCCAAGTTTAGGACAAATACCACAATGCCACTCCTCTATCCGAGGTTTAGCTGTCAACCAGACCCTCCTGTCCAGAGTGGCTGAGGAGTATGATCCCGCTATTATCGGATGAAACCCTCTAGTCCTCTTTACCTAGTCACTACCCTGGCCGCCATTCCTCAGGTTGTTCCCTCTTAGCCTGAGACATCCAAGATAAATCTTGTCAATCAGTTGGGCTCCTTCCACAAAGAGATGTTAGACCGCCTCAGTGACTTCTGTTCCAGAGATTGATCAATTGCTCTGCAGGCCTCTCAGTTCTGGTTTCTTACTGGGACCAGTTGGTGAATATGAGGAGCTCCTCAAAGTATTCCTTCCTCACATTGTCAAAACGCTGCTGGAGGGGGAATTGAAGACCATCTTAACAAAATCTTCTGCTGGCATTCCCTGCAGACCATGACTACATGTCTGGGCCTTCCAGGTTTATGTGGCAGCTTCATCTGATCCAAATCATGACTGATCAGTTGACAGCTCTCCTCCTCTCTTTTCTAGCATGCACAAAATATACAGCTTCAAGTCAGGTGATTTGACTACAAAGTTAATCATCAAACTTCCTGTTAACAAGTGTACAGATGGATATCTTCACGTTTGAACACAGTGGTTGTTATGGCTACAAACATGTAAACGTCCACGTAACGCATACATCCAATAACGCAGTGCTACTTCAGTATAGACTGAGCAGGTCATTCTTCCTGATAATGTCCAATCCAGTACTCATCCAAATGCCTTCAAAAGGGTAGGGACACTGAGCTGCTATTAGACGCATAAACACAAATAACTGTCATGACCCAATCCTGCAGCCAAAAATCAGGCAGATAGACTACCCCAGCTATCTGCTTTTCACCCATAGCCACTCTATCCAGGAAGAGAGCCGAGTCCATAGTATCCCGCCATTTCCGTCATTAGGACGACCTGACTTAAAAAATGATGGCCTAAATAATGAGGGATGGCTTTAAAGTTTGATGGCAAGCCGTCCCCATTTACTGTAATATCTAATCTAGAATTTGCCTTTTGTGGAAGTAAAATAAAAATCGGACATCATCAGCTGATGAGGAGGCAGAAAAAAAGGACAAAACCTCCAACCTTATTTTAATATTGTCAACAAAAAAACGCAGCTTAGCATAATTTTACCTGCAGTTCCTCACTAGTGAAGAAAACATAACTTCTATGAGAAAAAAAATAAAAACATGAAAATTATTAAATGAATCAGAAAAGCAGGAAGTAATGTTATTTCTGTTTTTACATTTTTCACTTCAGTTCAAACTATTTAAAAATGTGTGTTTTCATCACATTTAGCTTGTATTTTATTTAAAATATCTTCAGCTTAATTCATTTTATGAGAATGTTTGTGTTGCATTGTTTGAAAAAATAATCACAACACAACATAATTACTTAAGGTTTTGTATTCTTAAATAAGTTTTGAACGTGAAATGTTCCTTAAATGGTTTCTATACTGTTTAGAAGTATTATGACACAATTGCTAAACACTGAAAAACTGACGTCTTTCAGCCTTCCTGAGGGATGATCATGACAGTGAATCAAAAAAGATCCATGTTCAATGCACCAACTGCAGATATGAGTGTGGTAACTGAGGAACCTATCAGTGGACATCGATAGGCCCGTTCCCACTATCGAAGGTTAAGGGACTTTTGCGGCATGCATTTGTCTCCATTTCACCAGGCTGGTCCAAAAAGTATATTTTCTGGACCATTTCAGGAACCACTGGAGTACCTGAACTGGGGATAGATGAAAGCAGGGTACCAGGAGAAGACCTGATTTCCCCTCTTTAATATATCAAGGAGGACCGGGACTAAGCATGTGGAGTGGAAAATTGAGATAGTAGTTTATGCTGCCAACTTGGTGCCCAACACCCCCTCCAACCCCCACCCCCTATAATATACACAACACTACATAACAATAGGGTCTTGAGTTGTGGATATTGAGCCTTGCTTGCAGGGGGAGAGTTTCTGGTAGAGCAAACATTAGGGCTTTATTTGTAGTGAGTGGGTATACACTCTACACTTGGTGCTGTATTTAAGCGAGTATGCCAGCTCTCATGGCACTAGTTTATTAAGAGCTGGCCAAAGTTTCATTTTACCTCTGCCCTGTGCATAACTTCTTGGGAAAAATGCATTGAACCTTTACCAGTGGCTGAGAACCGAGTCACGTGCCAAATGAATGTCTGGATGTCTGACTGCCCCCGTAGGCATTGGTTTTCACCATGCCTTGAGAGAACAACATGCACGCCTAACTTGCAAAGATCTTGCCGTTAATTTGCTACAAAATACCTTGTCAGCGCTCAACAAACAAACATAAGAATTGCATGTTGCAAATTAAAGTTATGTGTTCTCATTTTGTCTTCTTTCCTGTAGTTCATTGGTCTACCATCTTTTTCATTTGCCAATCTTCAACAAGATAGTATCAATCAGTGTTTGATTGTGTCCTATTTAGTAGGTACCAGAATGCCGACTGTTGTAAGCATTCTGGATAGACATCCTTTCTCGTCTCAGTACCCACAAAACCACACTGAGTCTGGATTATCCAGACTTTTACTAAGATCAAACACTTAAATCAAAGGGAAGGTTTCATGGTTAAGAAACATGAGAGGTGCCAATAAGCCATTTCTCTGGCACACTATTTGGTCCCATCATTCCAAATGACATTAAACTGACATCTAGCTGCTCCCATTTATGAATTAATTTACATTCCTATCACGTTTTTAAATGCTACAGAGCAACAGGAGCATCGATCAGCCCTTTCCCCCGTTCTTAGACCCTATAAGACATTTCTGGTGGACACGGACTTTTTATGAAACATCAGTTTCCCTGGCTGTATGTTGTACATCTTAACATGTAAGTCATGACTGCAGAACAGATTTCACTATCATACACAGCAAATGTCCTGCAAAAGCAGCTCACCTACATGGTTTAACTCTAAGGAACAAATATTTTCCATAAGTGAGGCACTTAGGGGGGCCATGGTCACCCTGCTGTTAGCTAGAAAAGCCCAGTGAAGTTCTTTTGAATGTATTCCCCTTTAAAGTCGTGTTCCATGTGCAAACTGCCATGCATGCCATTGCTAAATATTGCTTTTCCGTTTCAAAAATCAAACAATTATATGACTAAAATCTTGTTACATTTGTTGTCCTGGTGCTTCGCTTTTCTTTGGCTTACTCTTCATGATGTGACTGTTCCCGAGTAGTCATTTTCCCCTCCCGCCATCTCTCCCCCTGTCAGCATGGTGAAGCCCATTGTAGACAGTATCCATGTCTATGAACACATATTGATGATGCTTTGTTGCTCAGCTGTGATTCTCCTCCTCTACTAACAACACATATTTTCTCTCTGCAGCCATGGTGGGAAGATGGCCTCTTGCAATGCTTAATGTTTTCTCTGTGTTTGTGGCAGAAATCTGTGGTTTGCCAAGTCACGCGTGCCTCCATAAACAGGAGGGAGTTCATGAGAAGCTGCATAGTATACACTACTATACAGGAAATAAAGTGCATGTGTTATTTTCAGAGTGGGTGGAGAAATTTGTGCAGTATATATTAAATTTGGCAACATTTTGTTTGTCTCTGACAGCAAAAGTGCAAGTCTGTTTAAACTGTGTCTTGTCTCAGAATCATGACTTAATGATTGAATTTGCACTAAAAGGGTACACAGGTGGTTGAAGAAGTTGTGAAATTCTTTGTTTTTCTATGAATGTACATTTTTGGATCAATTTGAGTGAAATATCTTCTACAAACCGGAAGGACATCAAAATTCAAGGTGCATAATTTTAAATACTATCTGGATTTAAATTTCTCAAAAATGTTCTGAATGATTAGCACTGTTTATCCAGGTGATATACAAAATCATGGTAGCACTAAAGTGGTCCCATTCTTTAAACTTTTTAAAACAGGCGCTGGAATTCAGAGTTCAGCTGTTTTGGTGACTCACATTGATCCCCTGGCAATGTGTTGCACCTCTTGCTTAAGCACGGCTAGAGTTGTTTTGGAACTTACTGTTTGGGTTTTCGTGTGCTCACAACATTCGGCCTGGAGTTACCTGGTTTTCCCTCTGTCTTCCCTTCATTCAGAAAACCTCGAGGTGCGACAAGAGCCCATTTGGGGTCTGAGAGGATTGATGCACTGAGATACCAGCGTATTAAAAAGTCCAAGAAGCTAACGATGAACAACAATAACTCCAAGTCCAGAAGGAAAACAGGTATGTATACTCCACTATTGTCACTTTCATGAAACATCACGATTAGGACTTTGGTGCATCCCAACAACACAGTAATTGGGTGACATCACATTATTTCACACTAATCAGTGAGGACGCAGTAGAACAGTGATCAGTGACAACCATTCCCGTTTTATGGGAATTATTCCAGTTATTCCAGCAGAAATAGCATCTCCACAACACAGCAAAACTCATTAAAACAAATTTCCTTTTCACCCGGCTGCGTGGTTGTCAGTTTTTCTCCTTTCAAAAAAACTAAAGAGGGACGTAGTTACTGTTTACAATCTGTGAGCCCACGAGCTTGCCGAGTCCATTCCGAGCTATCGCTGCAGCGCCGGCATTTGTAATTCGACATCGGCAGGAAAAAAGCTCCAGAATTGCTTAAAAAACAATGCCGGTAACCTTTTTATTTATAAAAAATGGCTGCAGTACCACATTTGATCACAGGATGTCATTGTTACTACTGTAGAGATGCACCAATCAGGATTTTGAGGGCCGATCACCAAAAGCAGTATCTGCCGATCCCAATATTACCGATCACAGCGTCAAATCCATAAATTCTTCAATATTGTTTCTCGTGTACACAACATTGACATTGTATAAGAAGTAGGAGATGAGAAAGTATCATGAATTGACCACTGTTTTATTGCAGGCTGAGGCCATGTGCAATATTAAACACTCTACAGACTCTCTTAGAGACAACTTGGACTCAGCTTACATAGCGTAAATGTAGCTTAAATAGTGCAGCAAAGCAAAAAAAAACCCGAACACACAGGTGTGAATTTTCAGCCAGCCAATCAGTCCATAGTGTCACCTCGGTCCCAGCCGGACCACCGAGGGAGGAGGTCTGAAATAAAGAATCACCTCAGAACGGAAAACGCATATAGGACCCAGATGTGTAAGCGTCATAATATGTCCCCTTCTTGACTTGAAAGTACATTCAAATACTTGAACCTATAGTGTATATATTGTGCTTCTTTCTATTTAGTCCCCAGTTTCACATGAGTTTACAACTTAAATAAAGAATGTGGCGTTTAGCATGCAGACCAGGACAACAAAGTTCTAGGAGGGAGGGGGCTGGTTGGCTTTGAGTTTGCACAAAGACAGAAAACGGGCATCAACTATCCTTTAGTTGTGTATCCATTCTGATTTAATATCTCTTTCTTCGAACTGAGGTTGTTTGAAGAGTTTATCTACAACAGGTAAGATATTTCCTATTCTTTTTTATCACCTGAATGAGTTTTGACTCCCAGCTTCCAGTGGTTGAGGTTGTTGTTATCTAAACGTAAAGCAAAAGGGACGAGCCTGAGGCCATGGTTGTGTGTTTGGGAAGAGCCCAGTGCTCCCAGTGCTGGGAGGTGATATTGGTGCTGCTTTAAACACAGAACGGAGCCCAAAGTCTCATGTGTTCCACTGGCCCGATGTAAAGAATATTGAGTAAAATAATGTCCATCCAAACAAACTCCCTCTGTCCTGTTTCAGGTGTCTCCACCTCTCAGACCCAGCAGGCCTACACCTCTCAGGTACTCCAGCCCGAAGAAGCGCTCTACCTCCGCAAGAAGAGAAAACGACCCATTCTCCACGATCCCTATACCCGCTTTTCTGCTTTGCTGTACCGCCGTCCCCCGGAGGAGGACCAGAGGGCCATTTTAGCTAGTGTGGACAACATGGACCTAGATCACGCCACCTTTCTTTGAAAGCATTTGGGGATAAAATCACAAGCCTGTGACTGCGCCCCATTTTCATTCCACAAACACATTAGTCGAGCTACATTGCAGCTAGAAAAATAAAAAACAGTCAACTGAAGATCGTTCCATTTAAATACGACCAGACTTCACATTACAATCGAGAACTCCCATTTAAAAAGCTTCACCGCTTGTTAAGTTCAGTTTGCATTAGGAAGCAGTCTGCTGTTTTTATTTAACAACACTGATCTTGTGATACAAATTCAACAAATATATATATAAATTAAGAGATTTAACTGATTTATTTTTCTGGTGTCAAAAATTAGAATTCTAATCGTCTTATTTTCGTCTCTGTCAGGCTTTCATCTCCATGTGTCATCACTTTGCTCCTTTTACATGAGTCATGTCTTGTGATTTGTGATGACACAGTTATTTCCTCAAAAGGAGATACAAGGTCTGACAGATGTTTCGTTACAGATAATGGAAATGGTACATAGGCCGGATCTCCCAGAGTGAAGTGGTGCTTCTGTAGCTATCTAGATGATGTGGACAACAAGTGCTTTTAGGGACGTCTAAAGGCATAACCGTGTTCTCCACGTTAATGAATCAGTTAGTTTTCCCCTTGATACATTTTTAAAACTCATATTTTTCCAGTGAAAAGTGAAAGTTGCAGAACTTTTCCAAAGTTTTTCTCCAGTGCAAAAACTTATATTCCCATGAACAGAGCGGACAGCTCTGGGCTGGTTCCTCCAAACCTCTTATATCTTTTTTTTCTTATTATTATTTATGTTTTTCAATTAAAAATATTCAGTCCATGTACAGGAACCTCCAGAGACATATATGGGTGTTCTTACTTCCTACCAAGTGTACCTCAGAGAGCACAGGACACGAGACCACACAGCCACCTCAGCCAACTGCTGTCTTTGGTGTCATTATTGATTTCTTTCACTTATATTTATAATCTTTCTTTCTCATTTTTAAAAGCCTAACCCTTACCTTGCAGAAGGAAACTCTGTTTTAAGAAGTAAACATTTTTATTTATGTCCTTACTGAAAATGCAGCATTGGGTTTGACGTTTGAATGCACTCAAAAATTGTGATTCAGCTGCAACAATATTGTAGTTTTTGTCGTCAGGATAAAGTCGTTTCAGTTCACTTGAGCTCTGGTGAAGGTGCAGTCGATGTTTAAGCAAGCTGCATTTGAAAAAAAACAACAATTCAGAGGTCCGACGCCTTTCTTCAGGCTCCTCTCTAGAGTCACGGAATTGATGGCCGTAGAAAATGGTACAACACCGGCTTGCGACACAAACATGCGCTAGAATTACCCTTCAGGTCAAAACACCCAGAGCCTACTCTGAACCAAACATCCTCCCATTCGGTGATTTATGATGAATAATGAGGCAGTTTGTAGCTTTCTTGGTTTAAAATCACAGCAGCTCAGCACCACCGATGATCTGGTGAAACCCACCACTAACAAGTGTAACTTCCAGAGCCTGATCCGAACTGTTCTTTCTGCCTGCTCACGGTGGCACACACACAAACACACACATTCATATACACACACACACATACATACATACACAAGCCAGTTTCATATGGCACTGCAAAGCTGAGGCAACATCAGGGTCGTGTGTTTTTCACAAAAGATTTCACGATGGTGGTATAAAGGGGGTGTGGGGGTGGTCTCTGTGCTGTTGCTGACATCCCTTTAGCTTTAACATAACTTACGTACACACGCATGTACGCACACATGCATGTATGCACACGCACACATGCATGTATGCACACACAGACACGCACGCACACATTCACTCTCTGACCTCTACAGACGCGCCACGCTGCTAAAGATAGGATTGGGTTCTATTTTTGTGGCGAGCAGCTTCTGTAATGCATCAATTTCTGCAGTTAACATAGGGCTAGACAGGAAATCACACACAGTTTCAGTGTAAAACGTCTGTTAGTTTCAAAATAAAAGTGTATTGCAGCGATGCAACTTCATACCTATGTAGATTACGTCTATACGTGTGACATCACAGCTTATTTACTCCCTGCATTGTTCGAGAAGTGCAGCGGTGTGTTTTTCATGGCTTTAATCCTTGCACTAGAGAGGAACAACATTATATGACATCAAACAGCGATATCAAACGTGATTTCCTTCTTTTCGGTTTAATGGCGGATGGCAAAAACAAACCGTGACCTTTGAAGTCTCAAGAGGGATTTTGTGATCTTGCAAGTCCACAGCAAAACTCACGAGTAAACCTTTCTGCTGCCGTTCCGTGACGCTGATGCTTCCAGTGTGAAGTAGGGCTGAGCTGCGTTCCCAGACAATAACTCAGTCACACAAGGCAGCTCAGCTAGCTTCACTTCCTGTTCAGCTGCTCCGAGCCGAGAACGAGCGTTCGTTGCACAGAGGGGGTTCTGTGCAGCAGGGTGAGACGTTTAGAGGAGAAGTTTGATGAATGGGTTATGACCCAATCATTTAGAAGGGGGACCAGAGCTGGATTGGATGAGGTTTTTCAAAGATTGTATGTTTCAAAGGTGATTAAATTATTCATTTTTTTTACAAAGCATTTAATGTGTTGGTCGCCAGAAATATGGGAAGAGCATTTTAAGCAATACAGCAAAAGATACTCTAGAAAAACATCTCAGGCTGCACCTTTAATGTTTCCCTCAGCTCACGATCATTTGCACTGGAGCAAAATCTTGGTTTACTCCATGATTTTGTATCTCCTTTTCACATAAACCTATAACATTTTATTTGAAAATTATCAATTTTGTGCCATAGTATATTATATTTATTTACTCAAACACTGGGAGAGCAATGTGTGTGTGTGTGTGTGTGTGTGTGTGTGTGTGTGTGTGTGTGTGTGTGTGTGTGTGTGTGTGTGTGTGTGTGTGTGTTTGACAGAGAGAGATTCTGCCTGTTTTATGTTATTTTTCTGATGGGATTGCTAAAATTCAGTCATTTTTAAATATATCAGCTCTGTTTGGGTTTGTTGATTCCTTTTTCTTGTTTAAAAATGTTATAAGAATGTGGAAAACTGAAACTGATTTTTACATTTCTGATTTTACGAGTAAAGAAGGTGCCATAACTGAGCTGATTCATGCACTGCACTAACAGCTGCTAGGCTGCATTTTTCACTCAGCATAGAATTTAAAAGAAATTCAGCTTTTTGTTTGTTTCAGTTGAACTCAAGGTGCTCAGTTTCCTCATAATTCATCACGAAAATCGTAACATTGGTGTTAATATAGCATTTGTGTGGGGTTTGGCACATGTGCATCCAGCCTGCTGCACCAGCATGGCATTTGGAAACCAGGTTTTGACTGGAAGAAATGTGTCTGCTTGCGTAACATGTTTCCAAAAGGCCGCTGGCAGAAGCAGCACTTTTCAAGTTTCAATTCTGATTTAAATTTCAGACAAAAACGATGAGAAAATGCACATTTTATTCATATCAGTTCAGCAAAGCTGTGATCAAAAATGTCCATTTCTACATAAACATGACCAGAAATAAAACCGAAATACAAAAAGACGTGTGTTAACTCCCAGCTCTGTTCATTCCCACTGCTGTGGGACCAGAGGGCCCTGGCTATGATCAGATATGACTCAGGCTGTGCTCTGAAACAAAACCAATATTAATAATTCATTAATAAAAATGAAATGATTAGTGATAAATCTACCATAAGACCACAGTGACACTAATGAAGGACTGGGTCCAACACAGGAAAGGTATATTTTCTAGTGTGTCTGATAGATTAGGATGACGTTCTAGTGAAAGGGATGTTGTCAGCACGTTTAGTCGTTTCACCAGCAGTGGTGTCAAATAAAGTCAGAGGTGCTAATCAAACTATAAAGTGATGCTGATTGATCCTTCCAGTAAACAAAACTGTACTTCAAGAAGCAACAAGAATAAGATGTTGGACTGAAAGAGAAATAAGCATGTTGCTGGAACGACGCTGACAGACAGACAGACAGCGTCTCACTGCTGATTTGTGATTGTAATCTTCTTCACTGATGTTTAGAAGAAACGTCCTGCAGGAAGTTATGCTGCTGAAAGGATGTATGAACAGCTACAAAGAGCATAAACGGTACTTATTACGCCCCGATGAGGACCGTAGAATGTGTTTTTAGTTAAAGAATAAAAATGAGAGCTTGCATTGTTCTGTATTCTCCCATTTACCTGAACGTCCAGATGTCTGTATGCACACATTCGTTTTTCTTTTGCACTTTACTTCATTTTGACTCAAATCAAATTTTACTGGAATAGAAGATTCAGATTATACAAACAGGCAGGTGAACACGAGCTGTTTACAGACACCTGAATGGAAGGACTTCCGCAGATGCATTAGAGATAAACAACATCCAGACTAAAGTGTCTTTAGGTTTATCCTGTAGGTGGACACAAGACCTGATCAAGACTGTTCAGGGTTAAACGCATCAATTTACTTACAGAAGAAAGAAAAAAACCTGTAAATAATATCTCAAATGAGCATTGTGATATAATTATAAATATAATTTGTAGAGATAAATCTGAGAGAAATTAGCTAATCTGAGGAGTGGTTTTACCTTTGTTCTAACATGATGTGACCAGTCTCTAGAATGTACCTGAGTAATAAAGACTAAACGCTAGGCATTAGTCTGCAGAAGCATTTCACGTCATATCTGTTTCAGATAAGAATATCAATGATATATATATAATATTTATTTATATAGCATATCTATTTATTTATAAACGCACGCACAGAGGACTGTACTTACTTTCAAGATTGTACGAGTAAAGATGACATTATTTTTAGATTATTTTCTTGCGTTTTACTATAATAGTGCAGAATTTATTCTCAAACTATATAAATAGTTGAGTTTTTGAACTGTGTATAAATGGCAGAGGTGCACCTAACTGTACTGCACTGTGTATGTTTGTGACCCACATTAAAAGACTAATCATTATATATATATATATATATATATATATATATATATATATATATATATATATATATGCGCAGTTATGTGACATTATCTTAACACCCTGCTTGTTTGTTTTTATTCTTTTGCTGTTTAAAATGTGTTGAAATGACTCGAATGAACAAACTGCTGTTATTATGCTTGTGCCGTTATGTTTACGTTAGTTCAGTAACAGATGCTGTGCTTCTAGATGCCGACTGTAAGGAGATTGATCCAGTTTTCCACCATTTTTGTTGTGAATTACAGTTTAAAAAGTAACATGAACCCGGTTCGGCCTTGTGCTCTGAGGTCGAGGTTGAGCATTAGCATTAGCAGCTGCTAAATGTTACTCCAGGCACTTGATTCAATGCTGAAAATTGCCAAAAAAAAAGAGTATCAAACACATAAAAAACTGATCTACATTTTGACAACTGGTGCTATTTAAACAGAACATCTGTGGTGCTTATTTTTTTTTTTCTTGCTTCAGGCAAAATGTAGCTGAAATCTCGTACTGTACTGTAGGTCACTGTTGGGCCAGTCAGTTGACCTGATGTGCTAAAGTGAGTCTGGGTTATTTTGTTTTCATTTGTCTGCTGCTTTTTCAGGGAACTCATGAATCCGTTACATCACCTTTTAGAGGGACAGAGTCTAAACTAAAGAAAGGATGTTTATCTAAAGCTAGATCGTTTTTGGGCAGTGCTTCAACTGAAACCATGTTGATGGTTGCTAATAGTATTTACAGATTGTTGATGTGTGGTAATAACTTTTGATATTAGGCGTTTAAATTCTTTATAGTCTTTCTAACATGTCAAAGGAACAGACTTTCTTCGCGAGCGTGGTTTATAGTAGACTTTAAAAGTTAGAGTGTGTCCTGAAACTGAACTAATGAGCCACTAACAGGTGCAGCCCTTGTAATGAATCCCTCTGTGTGCGACCCAGAGAAAGCATCAAACATGGTGTGATCAAATCTATATTTTTACGGGTTAATTTCCTTTTTCAGGTTTACTCTTCATCAAGCTGTTGGTTGTTTTTTGGTTTGTAATGAAATGCAATACAAGTAGAAGAAGAACAAACTAAGTCTGTCTCATTGTTCTTCCTGAGATGTATTGAAAACAAAATGTTTCTTGTTGTTTTAGACATAGACAACTCTGTACCTCAAAATACCTTCATAGAGATCTAAAGGTCACATGTTTAAAACCTGTCCAGTTTTAAATTTTCTTTATGACTGAGACGTGCTCATGATGCTTTTATATTTGTTTTTGCACAATTGCACAACACTAACAAGAATGTATGGCTATTGTAAACCACTCTTCCCTCAACATTGAAAGCAACTAAATTTGTCAGTGAACTATCTTGGTATGCTTGCTGTAGTTGTACTGAATGGTGTATATTAGTCATTTTTATTTATTAAAATATTTACATTTTTTAAGACTGTTAGTGTTATTGAACAAATCATTCTATGGGGGGAGCCAGGATTGAACCTGCAACCTTCCGATTACTCAAAGCTCAAACATGCTGTTCATGACAGACGGCCCATGAATTTACAGGAACTGGAGGCTTTGTGCCAAGAAGAATGTGCTGCTTTACCATTAGATTATACACAGAACCCTCTCCTCCACAAAAGACTCCAAGCTGTCAGTAGCTATGTTTACATGGGCACGAGTAATGGGAATGAACGCCCTATCAGATCAAAAATTCTTCATGTAAACATGTCAGTCGGAATATTCTGAGTCCGATCGGAAATTAAATTTCATTCCGATTGAGAGAGGTGGTTTTGTCCGATGATCATTGAGATTGACGTCCATGTACACACCCATTCGGATTGTTGGAGTAAAATAATGCCCACTGCACGTGTGCAACTTCAGCGTGACGTCTTTCCGCCTTTGCAGATGCTCAGGACAAGTCGAAAACATGGCGGGAGGAAAACAGAAGTGGTCTGTTTTACTGTAAACACTATGGGAGCTCAATATTATTGAACGTCTTGATGGCCAAACGGCTAAAAATTCCCAGTTATATACTCAGGTGCATCTAAAGATGCAAGAAGCGGGAATTCACTGAAGTATCGACCAAATCAAAAACCGCTGCAAAAGTTTGAATCGATCAGTAAAAAACGAAAGCATACAGGTAAAAATGGGAAGAAGGTCCATAAATGCGGAAGAAAACATAAGTCAGTGGACAAAGCTAGAGAATAAGGAAATAAAATGCAAGGGAAAGATGTGCGGACAAGATGGCGTTTGTTTACATTTTTTTTCCGGGAAAGTCAACTCTGCGCATGCTCAACCTATTTAATCTGATTGAATGCTTGGTGCATGTATACTCACGGCATGATCAGATCATTTCAGTTAGAGTGCATGTAAACAGAGATTTGGGATTTCTAGTCAGTGTCAGTTTTGGCTTGTTTTTAGCACCCCCTAGTGTTCATTGGTGAAACCAAAAGTAAAACTTATCTCCTTGCTGTGCGTTGGTCTTTTTAACACCTTAATCTAACAGCTGAAATGTCTCCTCAGCCTTCATTAGTGTCTACAGGAGCGGTTCATCACTAAATCAAACAAATCAGCTGTGTTCATGATCTAAAACATGCAGGAAACATGCTGGAAGCAGGCTGCAGATCCAGGTAGGTCAAGCTGAATTTTCCCAACAGACTGGACCAGCAACTGTGAAGTTGCAAGTGGAATATTCTGGCCACAGGGGGCGACAGGGGCTGGGTGGCCTTTCATTAACCCTGTAAAGGGTCATTTTAGCACATACTGGCTCAAGAACAGGATTTAAAATATTAAAAAGCTGCAAAGTGTCCCTTTAAAGAGGGCGATACACAGTATTAGGAACTGGGTGTGTAAACTTTTCAACAGGGTCATTTTGATATTTTATTTTGTTGTGATTTAAAATGAGTTTCCCCTTTTTTCACAATAAAAGGCTTCACACCATCACTGACCATGAGTGGAAAAACGGTTGTTGTGTTACATTCATATTCTTTGAGAAATGGCCAAAAATAAGAATAAAAAATCCACCAGGGTGTGTAAACTTATTGGCACAACTGTAATTATCAGATTTTTTGGATTATTTTCATTGACCCCACACTCTCTAGCCCATGGCGGTTACTCCTAGGCACAACGCAGTAGTATCCCTGTACCTTTGAGCTGGGGAATGTAATTTTTCTTATGCAAGTCAGAGTACCCACCCTTCATGGAGGTCTACAGCTAGATGGTGCCCCAACTAGATACTCCACAGCCCTGGAGGGGACTTTAACACTCGTGTGAGCAATGACAGTGTGACCTGGTGTTGTTTGACTGGGAGGAATTTGCTGCCCAGTTTGAATCTAACTGGTGTTCTGCTATTGGACATCTTTACGAGTTGGCCATAGCAAAAATCACGCTCAAACAAAAGGATGTCCATTGGTACGCGTCTGTTGGGACAGCTTAAGGTCTCCCAGTTCTGGTTTGACTTTGTAATCTTCCCACCTGACCTGTGGCCGCGTGTTTTGGACACTGAAGTAAAGAGAAGATCAGAGCTGTCAACATGACTGCATACTGTATATAGAGGCCTTTGCTAATGAATGACCTGCACTTGAATATTGCTTTTCTGCGTCAGAGGACGCCAAAGTGCTTTATGGGCTCGACACACGGGAGGCGACATCGCCTCTCCATTCATTTTCAGTGAGACGAGCTCGACAAAGCGATAATCGCGGGTCTCCCTCCTGCTACGCAAAATGCGAAAAACGTGCATGTGAAATTTTGCGCTTGTGCATGTGTCGTGCACACGCGAGCCAGCGACGCAACCCCAGAAAGTTGAAAAATGTTCAACTTTTCATCGCTGTTGCTCGGACAAGGACCAATCAGCGGAGGTTTCATTGACTGACCAATGAGGAGACAGGATGCTTCTCAGTACATCTCCGGGCAAACATGGAGGAAACGTTAATATTTACGGTGTCGGATTTCCCAGAGCTTTACAAGACTTCACCTAATTCTAGCAAAACCTTGTGAGACTTCATATCTACTGCTTTTTTAAACTCTGAATTGGTTTAATAACCCAAAATTCCCTCCAATCTGACGGCCAATCAAAACAACGGAAGACTTGCTATTCACCCTGGAACAGAGGCGTCGCTGGCTTTTGCCGCTGCCGCATGTTGCCTCCCGTGTGTCAGGCTATTAAAGCGATAGCGATGAGTTTCGCTGATCGTGGCCGTTTGCTGCCTCCCATGTGTCGAGCCCATTACACTAGTCATTCCTTCACCCACTGATGGTGATGAGCTACACTGTAGCCACAGCTGCACTGTGGCACACTGACAGAAGCGAGGCTGTCATACACGGGCCTCACCGGTTCCTCCGACCACCACCAGCAGGCAAGGAGGGTGAAGTGCTCCCCCTGGGTGTGTCAGTTGAGGGCTTCCAGGGGAGCCCATCACCCTTTTGGGGGAGCTGGGCTCCCCCTAGCTCCTCCATTGTTTGAACCCTGATGAAGTGTCTTGCCCAAGGACTAAATGAGTGACATGGACAGAGCCTGGGTTTGAACCAACAACCCACTGGTTACACTGTGAAAAGTGTTTATATTACAATTCCCATTCATCTACTCACACACACATTCATACCTCCAATTCAAAGATCGGGGCACAATATGGGTTCAATCTCTTCCCAAGGACACATTGATTTAAGGTGGGAAAGCTAGGATCATACCATCAACCTTATAGTAGGTGACCCCTCTTTCCACTGAGCCACAGCACCCCCTTTTCTGTCTGATCAGATGACAGGGGAAGATGCTGCAAAGATCTGGTGGACCCAAGTGTATTGACGGGGTCTGCTTGCGAACACCTGGTTGAAGAACGTGTCCACCTCCAGCAGAGGTCCAACTGCTTCCTGAGGGCGGAGGGAGATATTACGACTGAATGAGCCTTGATCCACTCTGATTTTCTTGGGGTGGCTGTTGCAAGTTGCGGCTGCAGGGTTGCTGGTGCTAATAGTGACAAAAACCCTTGGGCCCAATGGTGGACCCCAGAGGTTAGGTGAGTCAGACTGCAAAAGGAGGCCCACAAGTAATTTGTTTGCAAAGGGGACAAGGAGCTACTAACGTCAGCTTAGAATGTAGTTGGGCAGTGTTAGGAATACTTTAAAGAGGTCCTTCACTCATATTTTTAATACATTTGCAGTGGTCTCTAGTAGGAATGAATGCCTTGTAAGATGTACTCTGGGGGGAAAAAGCTCTGGTGCGCCTGTTTCAGCTCAGAGAATTAAGCTGGAGGAGAAAGTAGCTTCAGTCGAGTCTCATTTCCTGATATGTGGACATCTCTCCTCTGATTGGCTAACAGCAACACGACTCCACCACTGACTCTGTTTGCTCTGCAACATTGATGTTTTATCTCCACAAATAACACAAGCCTGGAGGAGTTCTGCTGTGTGGTGGAGTTGCTAATGCTAACGGTTAGCTTCTACTAGCCAAGACGTTCTCTGCTGTTTCCTGGACGCTAAACCAACAACACCCTTCCCCGTCGTGAGTCAAGATGGGTAAGTCCATGAATGTTAAGTGACAGTGTGACATAGATCTGTCAGGAGTTTCTAATCCTAGAGTTTCAGCGTCTATTTTCTACCAGAAGCTAATGCAGGAGATAGGTGGAGGAGACTATTTTCATGTTCAGCCTGCATGAAGCACTCAGAGGGACTGATCTTTTTCAAAAATAATAAGAAATGGTTTCTCAGTGAAGGACCTCTTTAATGAAGTGGTAACCAAGCTTTTTCGTCTGGTCCCTCATTTGTTATAGAGAAGTTCCTCTCAAAGACGATGAGGTGGATGGTCCTTTGTTTAGGGCCATTCAGATCATGTACACACGTAGCCGGGTTTTTGTAACACAGAATATCCTCCCCCGCCCATCTAGGAAAAGAACTTGGATCCACAAACCAGGACATTCATAGCTATGCCAAGCCTTAAGGTGGCAGTAGTTCCCCAAATTCATGCATCTTTGCTGAAAAACATTCCTTGGATGTGGAATAACTAGGTGGCGGGCAATAACCGGTGTGGTCTTCTACATAGAGCAGTGATTGAGCTTGTAAAAACAAGAAAATGAGTGTGAACACAAGTAAACGTCTTTATTCCAAACTTCGATCATTAGCTTTGGGTAATGACTAAAGGAACAAGATTGTGAACACAAGCAGACAAAAATAGTTTTATCTGCAGAGTGGCTGAGCCTTAGGTATACGGTGACTCAGATTAGCCTGTACTTGTGGTGAAACGTGTTTGCTGATCTGAAACATGTAGGCGTGGCAGCAAAACAGAAGAAATTTGTAAGGGGCCAAATACTTTTTCACAGCACTGTATAAGTCCAACCTCCAGGCTTGCAGTGAAATGTTGACTCAGTGACTAATATTTCCATGAGTGGGCTACAACTATGAATAACCATGACTAATGTTAATGACCTTTCTGGTCCGGCCCATGGCTGCTACCATATGGCTCTAATGTGACATCTTCTGTACAGCAGCCACCCACCAACGGCTGATTCAAGCCAGCAGCTCGTCACTGCTGCGCCCAGAGCCCTGTCATCAAGACGTTGCAAGGCTTTTCACAGTTCTGGTGTGTGTGTGTGTGTGTGTGTGCGTGTGTGTGTGTGTGTGTGTGTGTGTGTGTGTGTGTGTGTGTGTGTGTGTGTGTGTGTGTGTGTGTGTGTTTCAAAATGAAATGAGTCACCCTCATCCACCTCTCCTGCTCCTACACATATATACGGGGGGTTACTCACTACAGAAACACCACGTTAGGAGTCCCACTGGGATTGTGAGTGAGGTGGAAGACAATCAGCTTTTATTTATGAATCTCAGGTTTGATGAAGCTCTGGAAGGTTATGATGCACAGGAAAGGCAACTATGATCTTCTGGGTAACTACAGTTGATGAAAATAAATAAATGACCCGCATTTATATAGCACCTTTCAGAGTCAGAGGACTCCAAAGCTCTTTACACTACAGTGTATCATTCATCCATTCACACGCTAATGGTGATGAGCTACAGCGTAGCCACAGCTGCCCTGGGGCTCACTGACAGAGGTGAGGCACCACCAGTCCCTCCGACCACCATCAGCAGGCAAACGGGGTTAAGTGTCTTGCCCAAGGACACAACAGCAGCTCCTCTGGTGGGAGCTGAGATCAAACCTGCAGCCTTCCAATTGTTGGACAACCTGCTCTACCTCCAGAGGTTCTGCTGACCTTAAACTCATACCTCCATTAAAGTGACGGTGTGTATTTTCCCTGGCAATAGGGGGCAGTACATACCTAAATCATTGCAAGCAAGCGGGAGACTTAGACCTGCGTTGATGTATTTTAGACCCGATTTTTATGGTTTTATGTTACGAAGCTGCCAACAACAACTGGGCATCCTTTAATTCATTTTCAACAACATTTTGATGGATATTTGCAGAGATTAATGGGAAAAACTATGCATTATCACTTTAATGCAGAAATCGTCCTTTCTTCTGGCATAGAAGCTACAGTTCATTTTACTGGCAGAATGTCTCCATCCATATTGAAATGTGATGTTTGTCTTCTGTTTACTGACTATTTCAAATTTAAATGGTAACTGGCCTGTATTTGATATAGCACCTTCCAGAGTCCTAGAACCTCTCAAGGCGCTTTACAACACAGTC
>SSNS01000072.1:394406-419406 GCA_006937985.1 Aphyosemion australe
ACTTTGCAGGCTAGACGTAAAACGTCCCTGTTAGATAAAGCTCACAGTGCTTTCTGCTGGTAGGGTCATAGTTTACCAATCAGCTTTGTGGATCTGATCAAATACAACTGAACGCTTTTGAGTATAAATGTGGTTTTTCAGCTGCACTTGTGTTATGGTTTTGCATTCCATTCAGTTTATTTATATAGAACCAATTTCCAGCAAGAGTCGTCTCAGGACACTTAACAAAGAAAATGTTCCAACTGAACCTACTTATCAGTGCACTGAGTTCAGTTACAATATTCTCAGTTGCTTTGGTGCATTTCTCACAACAGAATTAAACTTTCCACAACAGTTAGTGCAACCTCCACTACATGTAGGCATTTGGGTGCAACCTAGTGGCAGTTTCATGTTCATTTCATCCAATGGTAACTGTTCTTGGACGTGAAGCAATTGAGTAAGTACAAATATCTGCAAAATGATCACTTTTGACTTGCTTTTGTCATGTCTGTCAAAATGAACTAGACTTGTACATGCTGATCAGTCATTGTTCATCCAACTAATAATCTTCATTTCATAACATTGTTGAACATGTTGTCAAACATTTTGTGCATTCATTTTCTAAATATTCTTATTGTGTTTCCATGAAAATGTCCATAAATAACTTTTCTCAGGTGAATCTTCTCTGATGAAAAGGGGTGTGTGAACTATTATATCATGACCCTTGAGAATGAAAGGCATGAGCCTGGTGAAAGTCTGATGTAGTAGTTTGGGCTCATGTACGCTTCCACCACTCAGCTGTGCAGCACATGACAGGATGCTTGTGGAGTATCTTCCTCCCTTCTCTCCATTCCTAAATCCGATTGAGGAGTTTTTCTCTTCCTGGAGGTGGAAGGTATATGACTGGGTCCACATGACCCTGTAGCAGCCATGGATGCAGCTTGTGATGACATCACAGCAGAGTCCTGCAGAAGGGGGATTCAGCACTCAAGATACTTTCCTCGGTGCGTTGACAGAGCTGATATTTGCTGTGATGTAGATGGAAATATGTGGCCGGACAGATGGGAGCGTCTAGATGTCCATGACTGGTCTGCAGCACCGTCTGTTTTACAGGATTTTCATTTTCAAAACTATTACAGTATGGCAGGGGTCCTCAATTAAATTTGTTCAAGGGAGTTTTTTCCAGCAGACACTGTGACGGCCAGATGCTCTTCTAAAATAAAGTTCAATTATTACTGTATCATAATTTTTTAATAATTTAAAATATCAATTTGACATCCAAATGTATGTTTTTATTTCAGCGTTTAGTTTAGTGGCTCTGCCTATCAACCAGGTAGATATTGTTCTTGTACTTGTGTTGCTTTCTTCCTGTGGGCAGTTTTTGTCAAAACACCACAATTATGCGCTAATATGGTGGAAAGTGCAAAAACAGACATTCTAAGAACTGCTAATAATAAAAATGAATAAAGAAAATGAATGAGAGCTATGACTTGTAGTCATTTGTGATTAAAGGCTGTTTCTCTGTTTGTTTAATTTAATTTAGAAACAAAGTAGAACATGCATTTTCTCTTTCCTGATTGGCCCACAGCCACACACACACACACACTCACACACACACACACACACACACACACACACTTTAATGAGCATATTTCTGTAACCACAAGGTCAGTTTGATTACTTTTGGTCTCATTTTGATTGATTTTACTGTAAATCTTGACATTAGCTGTACAAAGTTTGAGTTTGATAAAGTGAACAATTCATAATGGGTGGATAGAATGTGTGTGTAATTAGATTTTTAGCAGCGTTACAGACAGAAATGTGGCTAAACCCTCACACATGAAGCAGGAGTTCCAGTCACTCTTTTGGTTGTAGTTGTGTTCGATTCTGCAGTGTCTTCAGAGGTACAGCTTGACCATATTTATTGATATTTGGGGCATGAATTTTGGTTTACTGAGCCAAAGGGAGTTTATTTTTTTGTTGTAAATGTTTTTTCTTCCAGTTGCACACCAGTGTCTTGATTTTTATTTACTTCTAAATGCCATACATGGTCTATAATGCTGTCTTGACTTTACATTGGGAAGCACTTCCAGAGTGACCTGTCACAATGACAACATGACCAAACCATTTGACTTGTTTGTTTTAAGATGCTGGTGTCAGAACTTGTGATTTTGACGACACTGACACTTTCATGGACATAAATACTTGATTCTGAAGAACAAATGATCCATTTTGAGAAGAGACTTGCTTTTGCAGGTTTTCTACCATGTTTTGCAGTTTGCACTGATTGTTTTGAGAAACGTCTTAGCAGTGGTGCAAACTTTAATGCTTTTGTGAGAAATTCACCAAAGCAACTGAGAAAAACTGTAAAACACCATATAGGTGATTATTCCATTCAGGTGTGGTATAGAGGTGTTTGGTACAAACACCAGACAGAAACAGAGCTAAATGTAATCAATAATTCCATAGATTACAGCTCAAATTAATATAAGAAGTAGGTTATTATATTTGTTTCAATCAACCATTAATGAGACTGGAGTGATGCTGATGGGACATGAGGGGGTCCTCTAGTGGAATGGTACTACAGAACACAAGTGTACTGGGCTGGATTATCCTCCTGCTACCCCGCATCCTCATGAGGATAAACAACACAATAATTTTACCTTCTTTTTCAGAAACAGCAGCTTTACATTTGTTTTATTTAAAAAAAAAATTAAATATATAATGTTTCATGTTTTGAAAATGAAATTGTTCAAAATCTTGTGTTTCTGCGTATGAGGTCCTAGATAGATAGATAGATAGATAGATAGATAGATAGATAGATAGATAGATAGATAGATAGATAGATAGATAGATAGATAGATAGATAGATAGATAGATAGATAGATAGATAGATAGATAGATAGATAGATAGATAGATAGATAGATAGATAGATAGATAGATAGATAGATAGATTGAAGTGTTAAAACAGAGCCTCACCTCTGGCTGACTGTAAATCCAAAACATAGAGTGACTCGTGTTGCTTTGGAGTACAAGTTACCTACTACATCACAAAATGTAATCAAAGGTCCCCATGGTGACAGAAGTCACTACATCAGCCTGGAGTTGGTGTTTGAGCCCCCAGTGAGCAAAGATCCTCACACTCACATACCCTCCGTTAGCCGCCGTTATAGTGGATGGATGCGTTTCCACCGGCCATGAAACAACGTTTTGGAAGCATCCCGGAAGCGTATAGGGACGCATTGCTGCACTAAATTTACGTTTACGAGTCTATTTTTAGTCACTAAACTTCCAGAACAGCAGTTCAGGTCAGGCCAGACAGGAAGTCAAACACAAAAGCAGCATAAAACATCCGGAAACTTTCCAAATAAAAGTCACATGCAGATTTCCAGGTGATTAACGACTAAAAAAGTATGTCAGATATACAGTCTCACCAGAAAATGATTTTTTTTAGACATCGAGTTTTTGTGAAATTTTGTGTTTGAAATGTTTTAACTTAAAATACACCAGCAAACGTGTAATGTTCAAAAACTGAACAACAGAATTTCAGCTGCAAAAATCCAACAACTGAGGTGACCTCCTGGTGACCCAAGCCAAAGTAATCGTCACTCGATCGATCGAGTTAAGTGGCTTTTAGCCAATCAAATCCGGCTTCTCTGATCACATGACACCAGTGAGTTGTTGACTCAGTCCAGTGACGATTACTTTGGCTTGGGTCAGCAGGGAGGTCCCCTTAGTGGTTTGATTTTTGCAGCTGAAATTCTGTTTTTGAATTTCTGAAGTTGAAATTCTGCAGTTGATTTTTTACAGATGAAATTTTTGCTGGTGTACAAGTAAAAACTCAAACACATAATTTCACAGAATAAAAACTCAAAGTCATATTCTGGTGAGACTATTTCTTCCATAGTAAACAGAACAGAAAAAAGCCACAGACTTATGGATACATGCTGTGTGAACTACCAAAATCAGGCGTGGGACCAGCTGCGTGGAACGCTGCATCTGAAATGCTCCCGGTGGGAAGGGAGCTCACAGGTAACAGGTGTCTATTACGTAATGCACTACTTACACACCCAGTGGGAAGCCAGGGTCAGGGTGTAGA
The DNA here is from genome assembly GCA_006937985.1 of Aphyosemion australe. Classification (NCBI taxonomy): domain Eukaryota; kingdom Metazoa; phylum Chordata; class Actinopteri; order Cyprinodontiformes; family Nothobranchiidae; genus Aphyosemion; species Aphyosemion australe. Next base: position 398,486 of record SSNS01000072.1, read on the forward strand.
AGCTTGAGGAAGCTGACAAAACCACAGGGTGCCCCCGTTTCACCTCTTCTAGTAGACGTGGTCTGCATTACATCACCTTTAATTCCTGGGGCATTGAGGGCATTTGACCTTTGAACTTTACTCCATGGTTCTCACATTTCTAAGTCTGAAAATAAAGACAACAGCAGGAAGATCATCTTAACACACATGGAGGACTGGATAACTGTTCTAGAAATGAAACAAATCAGCACATAACATCTGTTTATCTCTACATCAGCTAAGCTGCTGGAGGACAAACATCAACGCATAAACAAACCAGACCCAGATCCCAGTCTGTGTAGATCAGCGTTAGCTCAGAGGAGAAGGTCAAGGTGAATCTTGAAGTATGGCACTAGTCCCAGTGTTTTCTGTTTCTGATGTGTTTGTACAACTATCAGTCACACTGATCATGGCATGACTTGGGACAGCTGTGGACAGACAGACATTTGCTCAGTTTTGGCAAATGGAAGGACTGAACAGGTGGAGTAGAGCTTATCTGCTTGAGGCTTGTGAGCACGAGGGGGTTGAGTCAGCCAGAGCTGCATATCATCATCATCATCATCATCATCATCATCATCATCATCATCATCATCATGCAGAAATCTCGTCCTGATCCCTATCACTGAGTTGAAAGAGCAATCTCACCATTGGATCATGGAACACCATAACTGTAGACATCACTGGAGGTGTATCTGATAGAATCTGCTGCGAATTGTGAATTTTTTGATAGCAAAAATTAAATATTTGAACTTAAAGCCCCATTCCTGAACTTTGCAGATATATGCTCTCTGTCGCCCTCTCAAGGCTTGCTGCGTAACGTCACTGTCGTAACATTAAATCTCTCTCTCGCTCATAAGAGGCATGTTTACATTCCTAACGTCAGGCAAAACAACCAAAACAAACTTTTCCACCTCCACACATTGAATAAATAGTTTTATCAGGACTGTATAACAACTTTATGCCCGACCAAACACAATAACCCTGGTGAAATCATTTATTACTTACCTAGCCATTAGCAGCACGGCTAGGTCAGAGTCCGTAGTTCATGCTGTTCTTTCTAAAAGAGCTCTCCAGGGAGGAAAAGACGGCCCAATAATAACTCTGGTCTTTGCTCTTGCTCTATCACGTTCTCCTTTTCTTTTCCTATATTCCTCTGATAAGGGATTTCTAGCTTTCTTTGGTGAATCTGCCACTGCTACAGCGAGTCTACGTTATACAATAATGGCAAGCCAAAGGGATAAAAAATTGTCTGCCAAAATGCACGTCTTGAACGCGCATTTTGGCGGACATAATGCGCGTTTAGAACCATATACTGCAGTAAAGCAACACCCGGTCAGTACTTCCGGTAGCGACCCGAGCTCAAAAACTGTATAGTGCGGTAAACATACGTGGGACCCCCCAACACTATCACAGGTACAAAAATGAACATAATAGATGATAGTATGACACCAAAACTTAAAAAAAAAAAAAAATTTAACGTGTAAAAGTTGCGGAGTGTTACTTTAAAACTAACCATTTAATTAAAATAACACTTTCTTGAGGGGAAAATTAGAGAATTAGTTGACAGGCTTCCACGTGTGCTCTTTAAGATGCTACATGTGTTTTGGTAACAGGACTGAAAATAATGCAAACACATTAGTCTAAAAAAGCATGTAAAAATTAAATAAAGTCGTTTAAGATTGACCAATGCTCATTTGAAATAAGTGTAACTTTACTTTTGAAAATTCCATTAAAAACCAGTTTAATTTGGCGTACTTGCAGCAAAGAAATGGCACCCATTCAGTGGAATTACCCCTTTATGTCTAGATTTTAAAATGCCAAGAATAGCTCACGTAAAACAAGTCAAATTACAGCACACAGAGAACCAGAGCATTGATATAAATGTTTGAATTTACCATAAGCTGCTCTGCAGCCACTGTCAGAGGGCTTGGTGTGGCTACAGGAAGTGCTTACTCATCAGATATTTGAGCACAAAAACAAGGCTTTAGGTTACTGAAGGTGGAAAAGAAAGTCTGGCAAGAGTCAGCATGTTGGCAGAGAGTATTATGATCATGGTTTTAGCACGGCCAACCTTATACGGAAAGGACAAAATGCACGGATGACAGATGTACAAAATTCAGCCTCCCTGAAAAAATACAGTTTTGAGCAGCTTAGTGTGGTGCATTCAATCTGTCACTTCAGGGTTCTGTGTCTGTGTGTGTGTGTGTGTGTGTGTGTGTGTGTGTGTGTGTGTGTGTGTGTGTGTGTGTGTGTGTGTGTGTGGTGGGGGGGTATTTTCTCTGCAACAGTAAATTTTCTAAATTCTGTGTCGCATCCGGAGCACAGCTGATGGGCCAATGTAACCTTTGTAAGATGATGCCGTGGATCAGCAGCCACATTCATCCTTCAGAAAGGAATCTGTGAGATGCAGCCACCAGTTCAGAGACGCTGCATACGGGAGGGAGGCGGGAAGGAAACCCTCAACCTGATAATTGGTACCTTTTCACCTTTAGGACAGCCTCTGCTTGAACTTGCATCCCCTCAGTCCGTCAGTCAATGTTTGTTCCCCGCTGTTCCCCTCGTACGTGGATCCTCATGGTTCCTGTTTCTGCAGGAGTGATTCACCACCATCGTGCTTTGATTATGCTGTAAGCATCTGTCTTCATCACCTGGTCAAAAGCCTCAGAAATTAAGCTTTAAATGTTCTGTTCTCTCCTCTCTTTGGCTGCACGTGCAGTCTGCCCAGGCCTGCTGTCGGCTCCCATTACCTAATTGGAATTGAGATGCATCTGGCCTGCATTTATCTGTGTGTGTGTGTGTGTGTGTGTGTGTGTGTGTGTGTGTGTGTGTGTGTGTGTGTGTGCGCACACACACAGCAGCTCTTACTCATGCCATCCTGCTGGGAGAGGCTGTTTTCCTCCTGATCTGTGGTCAAACTGTCATTTCAGCCAATAAAAACAATGATCCGATCACCGCCAGCAGCAGGAAGCCAGCTCCTGTGATTCAGTGTTTAATTCGTAAGACCTCTATGCTGCAGCGGCTTCATGTTCAGTCTTTGCGAACGAGGCTAACAGCAGTATTGTGCACGTACGTGTCTGACGTCGGTTTCCTCCGGAGCGTTCACGTCTTTCACATCACTGAACGTCAGTTTAAACGCTGCACTGTCAGGCTTCAGAAAGTCCCGCATTCACATCACTGATGGTGAGAAGCAGAACGACCCCCCCCCTCAAGAATCCTGTCACGACAAACCGAAAATCCACCTTCCGTCAGGTTTTGTACGTCAGCCCCCTCCTACCAACATGCTGACAGGTGGCGTTGCTGTTAGTGTTTATTTTAGGAGAAACTGCAATGCATTATGGGTAAACATCTTGAATTTGGTCTCATTCGTCCTAAAGGCTCTTCCAGAAGTTCTTTATTGTGCAGTGTTACAAAAATATGTTGTTTTTAGAGAGAGGAGGCTTTACTCTTCAACCTATGCTTGTTCAGTCTTTTTTAAGTTGGGTCAGGGTGATGACCTTTAACCTTCTAAGTGAAGCCTGAGGACTCTGGCATGGAGCTCCTGAGCTTTTAAATTTTTTTGTATTTTCTCTTAGCATTGACCTCTGACCTCAGGGTGAATTTGTTGAGGCATCCACTCCTGGGAAGATACTGAATCATCTTTCTCTCTGCAGAAGGATGGACTCCGAGGCTGCCGTTGGTCTATTTTCTCCTGGACGTTGTGTTAACACACACCTGTATGCTCCAGACCAGCTGACTGCCAAAACCCCGGCTCTACTCACACAGCTGATTAGGATTAGGATCCTTTCCCTCCTACATCCAGCTGTTTTATCTGTGACTTGTGTGTGTCTGATGTAAGAAAGTTGAATCATTTCAAACCAGTTTAGTTTTATTATTACCTGATACACAAAACCACATAAAGATGCTGAGCTTCTGTTTCTCATGACTGCAGCTCAATAAAAAACTGCATTTTGACATGTTTGAGAACATTTTTAAACAAAAACAAGAGCTCTGAAACAAAAGTTACATTTAAATGCGATAACTATTCACCAAGTTCGTTCAGAACTCGGAACTTTTTTCTGCTCCTGCCATTCCTTAGTTCACGTACCTGCTCTATTAACCATCATAATGGTTCTGTCACTCCAGGATACGGCTTATAGGAGAGGTAGAGCAAGGGCAGATGTTCTGTTTTTGGTTGTTCCATCATTTCTTTCAGCCTGGAATCCCCCGATGATGGAAAAGCATGTTCCACACAGCTTCAGCGAGATTTACAGCCTCGCCTTGAGTCCTGAACACCAGTCCTGAGAGCTGAAGGAACACAGAGGCATGGCAGAGAACACGTGTAGATCAGAGAGAAACTTCTACAAAGACTTATCTGTTTGCAGGTTGGAGGCAAATCTATGATTATTCCCTAACTGCACACAGTAACAGCAGAAAGAGACATCTGTGGGAATCAGAGGAAACTGGTCATAAATATAGTTAATGCCAGTCTGATGAAGTTTTATCATAATGTCAGGGCTGTTCCCACACATGTGACTCAGTAAAGGTTAATGTTTGTGTTATGTGTGGTGTAAGGTTAAGGGTTAAAGCCATACTATATAACTGTTTCATATTTTTAAATCATGTTCTTGAGTCAGTTTGTGCTAAAATGACCTTTACAGGGTTAATGAAATGTCACTCAGACCCCCACCGCCCTCTGTGGCCAGAATACCACACTTGCAACTTCAGAGTGGCGGTCCAGTTTCTGTTGGACTTAGTAAAGTGGAGCTGACATACCTGGTGCTGCAGTCTGGTTCCTGCATGTTTCCTGCATGTTTTAGATCATGAACACAGCTGATGTGTTTGATTTAGTGATGAACCGCTCCTGTAGACACTAATGAAGGCTGAGGAGACATTTCAGCTGTTAGATTAAGGTGTTAAAAAGACCAACGCACAGCGAGGAGATAAGTTTCACTTTTAATTTCTTTAACGAACACTAGGGGGTGCTAAAAACAAGCCCAAACTGCAGAACTGTGAATCTGTGTCTCAGCCTGTGTTTTGTTTGGTTTTGTTTTTGACCATTTTAGATCGTTGTGAAAACAAATCTGTCAGGTCATTCAGTTATTCACCGACCTGTTTAGAAGTGGTTTGAGCTACAGAAATCTCTTTCATCACTGATGACGCGTCCAGATCAGATGCATCAGCTACAAACAGTTGAAATGTGTCTGTAACGATGAGGACGTTTTAAAGTATTACCACCTGAAACGTGATGGATTTAACTGTGTCTGAATTTGTCGTGTTTGTTTTCAAATGAAGAGACAGTGTGTGAGCAGGCAGCAGCGATGCAGCTGTCCACCTCTGGTCTGTGTCAGACATTCATTATGCATCAGACAGGCCTGAGTTTCCACGTTATCAGCAGTTATGACTCTAATGCTGACAGCCGGAGTTACTGATTAAGACTGAAAAACTTGGCCTGCCCTCTGGTTGGTGGGTTTTAGTAAAACCTGAATTTTCTCAGTCCAGTCCCAAACGGTACTTTCATGTGTTATCCATGTTAAATGAAAACAAGCCATTTCTTTACACTAACTAACACATCACTGGTGATCCAAAGCTTGTTACTGGAAAAACAGCAGGTCCTTGTTGGGATGCTTGTGTCCCAGTAGAGTGAACAACAGATTAAACTAGAAAAATAAGAATCTGGTGTAAAAGTCCACTTATGTCAATAATCCAGCTCAGACTGAGAGACCATCTAAAGGCTCAGGAACCCTTTACAGGTGTTCTGGATTCATCAGCTGATCAGAGTCTAGAATATTAAACCTTTTCACAATATTCTAATTGTCTGAGATGTTGAATGTGGGGTTTTCATCAGCTGTTGCCAGAATCATCACAATTATAACAATTAAAGGCTGAAATATCTGGATTTGTGTGGAATGAGTCTGTATCACAGATTAGTTTCACCTTTTAGGATGAATTAGTGACATAAATGAACTTTTGCACCAGATTCTAATTTTTCCAGTTTCACATTTAAATAACAGGAAGTAGCTGGAACCAGAATCACAAAGGCTGCATGATCTGCAATCAGAGGAAAGATGGTGGTTGTTAATGAGGACCCGTTTGGGTTCTAGGGGTGATGAGAAGTGAGGCAGCAGTGTTTTATCTTGATCCAGTCCAGGAACCTTCGGAGAAATTACGTGCATTAGCATTAACACACATGCAGGTATTGATGATTCAAATTTAAATGTGGGGGACTATGTGGACAGTTTACTAAAAAGCCTCTGATAATCTGTGGAATGCTTATCAAGCTACTTAACGGTCTCCAACGCTGCAGACAGCTGAGTGATTAATCATCCATTACAGCTGAGTTACATCTGAACCTCCATGTCTGATTCATCCAAAGGGACACACGTGGGACTGGTATTTTCTTTGACTGGGCACGCCAACGAGAAAGATAACTGCACAAGGCTGTGGAGACACGGGCCTGAGGAGGGGCTCAATAAGGAGGACCTGTGGGGAGACCGAAACAATCCTGCACATCCTGGCAGGACTCGGCCAAAGAAAATACTCATGAGGACTCACCGCACAAGACCGAAGCAGCAGTGGAAAAGATGAGACCCACAGGATATCCAGCTGGTTTATCAGGATGAGGGAGAAGCATGAAGAAGAAGGTGGACCGGGGCAGTCATCTGTGAGGTCGACATCATCCTACAGTCTGAGGAGATGAAGACTATAATCCCAAATATGTGAATAGAATTGTCATTCAGCTCAGGCTGACATCTCTAACGTCCGATTCAACTCCTCCCTCTCCACTTTGTTTCTAAAATATGGTGAATCATAGAAATGCTGTTTCTGTTCATGCCTGCACAAATTCCTACAAACTTAGTGTTGGTGAAAAAAGCCCACCAGAACCACCAGATCATTGTAAGATGCTCACCATGGTGGTGAATTAGGAACTGTTGCAGATAAAAAGCTTGAAGCCCTGCTGTGCCTCGGTTTGGGGGTGTAGTTTTATAACCTTTAGAGAACACAGGCTGGGTTGTTGTGCTGCTCCGCAGCTTCACACTCAGATCACAGGTCTAATTTTAGCCCCCCTTAAGATTTAAGGTTTGCCTGGAGGTTTATCAGAGCATAAGCTGTTACGTTGCTGCATGATAGCATCAGAGCAGAGTCGTGTGTTGGACAGGTTTGCAGGACCACCATACGCCCTGCTGGGATTTTACTGGACATTTTCCGTTCAGTCATATGAAAGCCTCAAAGCTAACGTTACAGGCCCAATGGAGTCGAGTCTAACAAGGACCCAAACAACACAGCAGCCTGCTTCTGTTGGGTTTTTTAACTTTGGGAGAGCTGAAGTTGCAGGACAAGATGCATCCGTGGAGAAATCTGTGTGACACAAGCTTTTAGTTTGGCTGTCTATCAATTTGTAAGATGTGAGACATGAGGGATATAAATACACTGTCTGGATACCCTTGTCTCCGTCTGTCAGCAGCCTTCTCCCTCATGGCCTCCTGCGGCCCCTCGCTGCAGCTGGAGGTCCGTCTGAGCGCTGCTGAATGTTTCGCCTTTTGTGACTCAAACATGAACTTTCAAATAGCAAAATCCTAAAAATGTGACCAGCAGCTGGAAAGTAAGGGGAGACCCCAGAAAGACAACGCTGGCTGAGACGTGCTGCATTTATGACACCGAGCAGCAGCACCTGTGGTTACTGGAATGACAGATTTGACCGTGTGGATGGAAACGCTCCAGTTCTGGATGTGTACACAAAGCTGCTCGCCGAGACGCGGTGACCCGGGTCACCGCCTGGGCCAGAGGGGACGCAGCAAACAATAAACGTCTCTGTGGAAAGAATCATGCATTTATTGGCCATGCTGAGGCTTTTCTACTGTCAGCTATTTTTTATTAAATGCATTTTTACTACTGTTACTCCAGAAATGAATATTTGTGTGCGCTGTAGCAGCTTCACCTTTAGGTTTAAAGTCCAAACATGAGCTGTGACTTTAGTTAGAATGGATGAAAAGCCTTATAGGGTTTCTTTACACTTAAATAGTCTTCTTCTAAGTTTAAGTTTCAGGATATTTCTGGAGATTTTACTGGAACTCTCATCATGCCACATGCAAACATTTGAGCTGTCAAAGCTGCAAACTAGCTCCTCTTTTATTTAAATGTGTTTTTGTTTCCATGTTGTTCCTGGTTCTGAGTGCAGGCTGCAGACCCCAAAGCTCCAGAAGGGCCTTTTGAACGAGTCCGTCCTATCACATAAAACAACAGACACCTAGAGGTTAACATCAGATACGTCCTCCTGCAGGGCTCACGGTTCCGTCTGTGTGCAGATGCAGTTACCATGGTGACCATGCGATACCGCTGACAAACCTTCATAAATACGGTGTCTGTTCATTTCCTGGAGAGGAAAAATGAAATAAAGTGTTGAGATGAAAATGTATAAAGATGAAAATACATCAACAGATTGCTGTAATTAAAAATGTTTCCATGAGGAACAACAAGGGTTACGCTGCAAAAACTGATCACTAAGAAAGAAAAAAGCCTCATTTTAGACATTTTATCTTATTATAGGAAAAAATTCTTCCTCAGAAAAACAGCACTACTTAAAATGAGGTAAATATTTTAAATATGATCCAAATTTTTTTGTTTTCAGTAAAATAAATCAGCCAATGAGGTAAACAAAAGACGTGTGGCTGGAATTATTAAACCTTTACTTACCCCATTGGCAGATTTTTTACTGAAAACAAGAAAATTTGGCTCACATTTAAAATGTTTCTGTTAGTTTAAGTAATGCTGTTTTTCTAGAAAATAATCTTTTTTCTTTTGTATGAAAAATATGATATAATATCTACAAATGAGGCTTGTTTACTTTAAGAAATCAGTTTTTTCAGTGTACGTACGGGGTCTAACTGTTCTGTTAAAACATCTAAACGCTTTAAAGGGCAAATGTGTCAAATTCAGATGATAAAGGGTGTGTTTGTTCATGTTTACCTCTGATAAACACGGCAGGCTTCATCTGTAAACAACAGCTTGCCAGTTTTCCCTCATCTCTACCACAAGTTAAAAACCTGTAGAAAATCTCTGACTTTAATTATACAAACTCATGTTACCCTCTGCGCACACACACACACACACACACACACACACACACACACACACACACACGCTTCATGTTCATGCCTTGCAGCAGAACAAAAGTCAGACTTGGGACTGAAGCTGAAACTAAACGTTTCCACTTGTTTTAACGTCCTCTCAGGGCTCCTCTTGTCACATTCTGTGTCTGTCTCTGTTTGTCTTTAGTCAGTTTACCTTAAAGACACAAGCAGGAAGTACAGACCCTCTGTGATGCTTAACAATATTAATTTTTAAAACACACTGAAACAAACTCAGCACCAAACCACAGGAATAAAGCTTCCCTCCCTGCAGCGAACCCCTAAAGAAAAAAGCTTTGTTATTCTCATAAACGTGTTTGCCCAGAGCCAAACTGCCTTAAGTCTTAAGGTGAGTCAGAGCAGAGCCTCGTCCTCTCAGGTTGGACACACCTGTCCTCAAGGCTGCCTTCACCTGTCTCTCTTCTTTTCTGGCTTTGGCCTTTTTCATTTAATCTTTGTGTGAAAAGTAAAATTCAAATATAAAACAATAAAACATTTATGTTGCTATTGTTGAGCTTGGGTACTAGAATGTGAGAGTTCCCTAAAGAAAAGTCCTCAGGGTTCAGTCTGTTTTTTTAAAAATTACTTATTATTATTATTTATTTATTTATTTATTTTATTTTATTTTATCATTATTATCATTTTTTATTATTATTTTTATAATTTTTATTTATTTTATTTTATCATTATTATTATTATTTATTTTATCATTATTATTTTTTTTATTATTTTATTATTATTATTATTTATTTTATTATTATTATTTATTTTATTTTATCATTATTATTATTTTATTTTATTTCATCATTATTATTGTTATTATTATTATTTTTTTAATCACATTTATGTGTTTATTGAGAATAATGTGTGTACGTTTTGATGAACATTTATCAAAGACGACGAGCTCGTTACTGCAGGACAACTAGAAGTCTGTTGAATTTAAAAGTTTATCTCCTGTTTTGCTCATCTGGGACAGAAAGGTTTGGTTCATCCATGATTTTAAACGGTGCCAACAGCCCAGCCAGGGAGCTGTTTCGTTCCTTTTGAGGAGGAAAATGACGAAGAAGGGTATTAAAAGAATGCTTTATGTCGTTAGGATTTCCTGAGAGAAATCTCCTTTATACTTCAGATATGAGGCCAGACTAGCAGGCTCTGGCTCAGTAGAATAATATCAGAATGATTACGACAGGATTGTGGTCAGACGTGGCACACAGAAGATTAATGGGATCCTTTCATGTTCCGCTGATGCCACAGAGCGATACTATCTCCATTCATAGGACACGCATGTATTGATCTCTGGTTCAAAGCTATTTTAAACCAGTCTTTGTGATCCCAGCACCCCCACCCTCCCCCTAACCCCACTCTCCAAATAGAGCTCCTTTTTAAGAGCCGACATTTTCATTTTCTGTAATTTTCGTGTATTTTAACTCACTTGAGGACCCTTTACATGCACGGTAAATTATACATTAATGAAAGAGTAATACCACATCTTTGAATATTTTATACATCTGCAATGAGGGCAGCGTGGGAGTGCAACGGTTGGGTTGTGGGTTTGAATCTTATGTTTGAGTGTAGCGTCTGCAGAGCACATTTTATGACTTCAGCCTCGCTTGTTTTCATTTCAAGGTTTTCACAAGGTTTTATCTGGACCAGCAGCTTCCAATAGATAAGAATTACTGCTCGTTCATAACGAATTAAAAATCAAGAAACAAACTTACTGAATGACCACATGAAGTAATAAACAGAGCAGCATTATTAGGTATCAGGCTGAGCAATGTCATGAGTTCAGTCATCAAGACCAGAACATCTCGGCTGAAACTGTTTGTTATGTCAGATAACGAGACGTGGTTCAGCCTAGATGTCCTGGCCTAATGCTCCACAGCCTCCCACCTCCCTATACCCTAGGCAGCACTGCTCCTGCACATGCAGAGGGAGAAAATATCCTCAAAGGACAGCAGGTTTATGACTCCTAAACAAGTTCCACTGCCTTCTATGGTGCCTTGCAGTCATCAGAAGAGCAGTTTCCATACCACACCATGATGGAGAAGGTAGGAGCAGCAGAAAACTGAAATGTCAAAGTCAAAACAAACTAGATAAACAGGGGAGAGGCAGTGAAGCTTCTCCCCCTAAACTCCACAACCAGCACCTTCACATTAATGTACAGCAGCGATCCCCAACTCCCTTCGCCGTGGGCCTGTTTCCAGCATGTTTTACTGTTTTCTTGCTTCAACACATCTGATATTAATCAGCAGGTGATTAACAGGCTTCTGCAGAGCCTGATGAGCTGCTGAACAGGTAAAGCAGGTGTGTTGGTGCAGAGAAACAACTAAAACATGCTGCATACCGGCCCTCGGGGAAGGGAGTTGGGGATCACTGATATAGATGATAAACTCACAGTTTTCCAGACCTTAATGATGCTGAATGTCCCAGTAAAGACATAATCTGCAGCTTCCATCCATCCATCCATCCATCCATCCATTTTCTCCCGCTTATCCGGAGTCGGGTCGCGGAGGCAGCAGCTTAAGGAGGGAAGCCCAGACCTCCCTCTCCCCAGCCACTTGGGCCAGCTCCTCCGGGGGAATCCCAAGGCATTCCCAGGCCAGCCGAGAGACATAATTTCTCCAGCGTGTCCTGGGTCTTCCTTTGGGTCTCCTCCCGGTTGGACGTGCCCTGAAAACCTCACCAGGGAGGCGTTCAGGAGGCATCCTAATCAGATGCCTGAGCCACCTCAACTGGCTCCTCTCGATGTGGAGGAGCAGCGGGTCTACTCCGAGCCCCTCCCGGATGACCGAGCTTCTCACCCTATCTCTAAGGGAGAGCCCAGACACCCTGCGAAGAAAACTCATTTCGGCCGCTTGTATCCGCGATCTCGTTCTTTCGGTCACTACCCAAAGCTCGTGACCATAGGTGAGGGTAGGAACGTAGATCGACCGGTAAATTGAGAGCTTCGCCTTTCGACTCAGCTCTCTCTTCACCATGACAGACCGGTACAATCTGCAGCTTCATCACAATAATAATAATAACAATAATAATAATAATAATAATAATTATTATTATTATTATTATTATTATTATTATTATTATTATTATTATTATTGTTATTGTTATTGTTAGTATTATTATCGTTATATTATTATTATTGTTATTATTATTATTTTTATTATTAGTATTGTTGTTATTGTTTTTATTATTGTTATTATTAATATTATCATTATTATAGGGCAGCAGTAGCTCAGGAGGTAGAGCGGGTTGTCCAGTAATCGGAAGGTTGCAGGTTCGATCCCGGCTCCGGCCAGAGAGTTCTGCTGTGTGTCCTTGGGCAAGACACTTAACCCGCTTTGCCTGCTGGTGGTGGTCGGAGGGACTGGTGGCGCCAGCGCTCGGCAGCCTCGCCTCTGTCAGTGCGCCCCAGGGCAGCTGTGGCTACATCGTAGCTCATCCCCACCAGCGTGTGAATGGGTGAATTGAGTTGATTGTGTTGTGAAGCGCCTTGGGGGGTTGTAGAACCCTAAGAAGGCGCTATACAAATACAGGCCATTTACCATTATTATTATTATTATTGTTGTTATTATTGTTATTATTTATACATGGTTTCTGGTCTATATATATTCTTTACAGCTGAATCTAAGTCCTCTGATCATGCAGACACATGAATGTTTCCTGTAGATACAAAACAAACAGTTTGATAAATGTACAATTTTATTTAATCCAAACAAGCTGGTGTGTGTGTGTGTGTGTGTGTGTGTGTGTGTGTGTGTGTGTGTGTGTGTGTGTGTGTGTGTGTGTGTGTGTGTGTGTGTGTGTGTGTGTGTGTGTGTGTGTGTGTGTGTGTGTGTGTGTGCCTCCTCTCCCCTGATAATGTGTCTGTCTCTGAGCTGTTGTTGCTCTCAGAAATATTTTCATATATAATCTGATCTCTGTGGGAACACTCAAGTGGAGATGTGAGAAACATTCTTGTGTGAGTGGAGAAACAAATGTCTTCCCTGGGTGAGAGCGCAGCAGTAGGCTGTGCGCTGGTGCACGTGTCAGACTTTAGTTCTGACGAGGACACAACAGAGTTTGGTGTGTTTACAGAGCCAGGGAACCCCAAGGCCACCAAGCAGCCCAGCAGCCAGCTGGAGGCTCCTCCAGAAACAAACATTCATACGTTCCTGCTGCACCAGTTGCTGAGATCACACAGAGCATCTTTTCTTAAATTAAAAAATTAAAAATTTCATGGATCTGGTCCACTTCCAGACTGCAGGGTTGATGTTTAAAGCAAAAAAAAAAAAAAAACATCTCCTCCCAGATGAAAGTCAGAAGCTGTTTGTATTGAAGATGGAGGAGTGAGACTGTAATAACAGGCAGCGTCCTCCAAAGTGTGGTGTGACTCACCCTCAGGGACGGGGTGAGGAGATCAGCCACATGGGAGGAGCTCAGAGTCGAGATGCTGCTCCTCCACATCAGAAGGAGCCAGCTGAGGTTTGGCTTTCTGGTAAAGATGCCTTCTGGATCCTCTGGGCAGATGCAGGACTTGGTGGGGAGATTAGATCTCACAGCTGGTCTGGAAACACCTTATGCTGCATTTCCACAACTCAACTTTGCTTTACGCGATTTTCCCATTACAACTGAGAAACACATCACTCTTCATGGCAACCCACAAGCTCAAGGTGATCTGTGTGTGACACATAAACACAACAGAGCACAGCAATGGCCGACACGGTGGTGATGTTGAACATTCTGCTGTCGTTGGCTTTTTGTCAGACGCTGAACCTGGAATCGCCAGCAGGCAGAAAGCTCTGGAGCAAATAGACTCCGCCCTCTAGCCAATCAGTGACAGTCGCATTTTCAGCCGTGCAGCGCTGAGTGGCGCCCCATCTCATCCGTGCGGGGCCTTGGATCAGCAGGCTGGGATTTTAGCAAACCAAGAACCTGGGGGTGGAGACGTTAGAGCTGAAAGTAAATCTGAGACTTCAGAGAGTCTCTTGTGACTTTTATTATTCAAAAGATACCAGGAACACAAGGAAAACAAAAGATGTAATGTAGTGTGTGTGTGCGTGTGTGTGTGTGCGTGTGTGTGTGTGTGTGTGTGTGTGTGTGTGTGTGTGTGTGTGTGTGTGTGTGTGTGTGTGTGTTCAGGGGAATGATGCATTCGGTGTTGTATCTGTCTACTCTTTGGCATAATTGTTCAGTGGAACCAACTGGAGTGTAAGTAGCACATGAGCCTCTGTGTTGTTGGGAAGCTGTCTTAAGGTCTACAGCACCTGTTTGTAGTCTGATTCTGCCAGGCTGAGACACCTTTGTTGCCAGTTATTTCCTTTAGTGCTAAAATTACTGTCATAAGATATTTACAGTGTTTTAATGAATGGAGCAGGATGTGTCTACATAATACCTGAAAAGGTTTTTAACAAAAACAGCAGAGTCCTAACACAACATCCTCATTATGTTATTGTTGTTTATCTTTGCTTGTTTACACAAGTCAAGCAAAGGCAGTTTGCCCCATCAATCACACCGATGAATGATAACGGGAAAATTAAGTATTTAGGCACCACTTCCCATGTTCTTTGAGATGTTACAGATGTTGGTGCTGCTCTGAGAACCTTCAGAACTACATGACCTTTAAATGTGACCCTGTTCTGACCTGCATGTTTACATAAAGAACAACCAGCAAGGTACAAATGAAAGTGCCATGTCTGAAGACCAGCTGTTAAATTCTTCATTATTATTTTTTGAATTTTAACAGCTGAATGATTCTTTTTGTTTTAAAGGGTCAGTAGATTTTAAAACCACACTGATCTTGTTTTTGTTGAATAATGGGCAGTATCGGGTGGCAATATGGGTGGCTGGCTGTTGGCTTGGGCACCTTGGGCTGCCTGCTGCCTTGGGTGCTGCTCCCCAAATGGGGAGGGCCCTCCTCTGCTTGGCCCCCCAATAATCGCGGCCAAAGGTGTCTTCTCCAACTACAATCCTGTGGGGGAGCGGTTGGGGGTTCAGCACTCACTTCGTCGGGGGGCACGGCTGGGGTGACTTGGTCGCCCCATGCTGGCTGTCCCTCGTGGGGTGCTGGGGTGGGCTCTTGGGGCTTGGGGTGGTCTCGCTATGGCCTGGCCTGTATTGGTGGGGACAACACTGTGCTGGGCTGGGGGCTCCAGGCTTGGCGGCCCCTAATGGGTTCCCTTTGGCTGGGGGCTGGTGCCTTGACATCCTCTGGCTGGACCCCCTTCTTCCCTCGGCTCAGGTCGTCCCCTTTGGGCTGACCTATCGGTTAAGTTTATTTAGAAACATCAAGTGTTTGCTTCTTCTTCAACATTGTATGACAGACTGCCCCGTTGACTGACATCTGTAGCTGTGAGTACGTCACGTTGTTTGTTGTCCAATAGCATGTGGAGACAGTTTGAAAGACAACCATAGACTCCACCCCTCGACTGAATTCCCTGCGGGTCGTGGCCAGACTATATTCACATATATAGGATAGCTTGCCAGGCTAGTTCCAGGATGTAGTGGGACACTTACTTCCTCATTTGTCAGCAAAACCCCGCTCTGAAAGCCACTGAATTGTCACTTTACTAGACACTCACTTCGTTCTTCCACACCACAACCCCCAATCCAACACTCACACACTACATTGCATTAACTGCTGAAATCCCATGTGATTCATGACCTCGCAGGACCAACTGCATGGAATAAATGCTGACCAATTTCTGAAACACTCCCGGTGGAAAGGGAGCTCGCGTCTATTACGTTATGTTCCGCATAAGCATGCAGTGGAAAGCTGCGGTTGGCAGCTTAGTGGTGCCATCTGGGTAAACCAGCCAATCAGCATGCACCTCATTTCTGGCTGAGTCGGCGGTCACCATCCAGCATGTTTGAGAGCTGGTTTTAATGAGCTCATCAAGCTACAGACTTCAACTAAATTCAGTTGGAATGTTTACTTTGAGAAGTGCCTTGAGACGACTCTTGTCGTGATTTGGCGTTATATAAATGAACTGAATTGAACTGAACAGAGTGTGGTGAGCTATTCAACAGGTGATTCAACCATTGAATCAGATGTGTTGGAGCAGAGAAACAACTAAAACATGCTGGATAGGGGACCTCCAGGACCAGGGTTGGACATCAGTGGTCCTGACAAAAGTGTGTTGCTGTCATAGCAATGACCAGCTCCACCCATGTCTGCATGTCCATCTTCTCCAATTTATTTAATGACCAATCAATGGTTGTACGAGCCTGCTTCTTTAACCTGCAACGGCTAACCAAAATCAAGCCCGTGCTGTCTCGAGCGCATATGGAGTCTGTGCTCCACGCATTTGTTTTATCCAGGCTCGATTATTGTAATGCTTTACATGTTGGGCTAAGTCAGGCAGCACTGAGACGTCTACAGTTGGTTCAGAACTCTGCAACAAGATTTCTGACAGGGACGAGGAAGTTGGCACACATCACTCCTGTGCTGGCCTCATTACATTGGCTCCCTGTAGTTTTTTTGGGCAAAGTTTCAAGTTCTGTGCACCACCATACTTGGCAGCACTAATAAAAAGACATACCCCATCACAAACTCTACGCTCGGCTAACCTGGAACTACTCACTGTCCCACAGACCGTGTACAGGTCTCCTTCTCTGTTATTCTCTTTTATTCTAAAATGCACTGATAAGAAAACTTCATGTCCATCACCAGAGAGGCGACATCTTACTGATAAAGCTCCAGGAAGGCAGACCTGTGGAGTGATTTGTTCCATTAGTTTCTGCTCTACAAACTAAAACGTTGCAGGCTGATAAAGATCCCATCCTAGCCTCGACCCCCTCTCAGAGTTAAACGTTAGAAAAAGTTCTAGTTTGTTTCTGGTTTGAGTGAAGCCTAACCCGACCTGATGGCCGTGATGTTGGTGGCAGCAGTAGTCTCTGCTGAATAAGTGCAGCCCTTCTCTCGTTCTGCTGTGTCTTTGGTTTTGTTTTATGTTTCTTATATTATTGTTTTTCTTTCCACTGTCGCTTCACATTCAGCTCCCTGAACGCTGCTCCTGTCAGCTGTCAGTTTGTCTGTCCTTCCTGCTGTTTCCAAGGCTGAAGTTTTGGACATTCCCAGTTGGAGCTGTCTTTACTGTTTCTGCAGTTATTTCTGTTTTTGTATACTTTTAGGTTTGTTTCAGGATTTTTTTACCTCTTGTATCGTACTCACTTGTTTGTTTATTATAACTGAAATATTTCTGCTCCTGTCAGCCACCTCTTGCATGTTGATGATGGGAGGTTTATGCTTTAGACTGTTTTAATGGTACATTTTACAAGGTTATTGAATGTAAACATAATCTTCCACCTGTGTTTTGAGGACAAATTGTGCTTTTTTTGCCAGCCTTGTACTGAATTGAGCTGAAGGTACTGCCATGAGTTGTTTGTAGGGCAGGATTAACTTGGCATGACAGCAATAAAAGAGGTCCATTGGGATGCCATTAGGAATTACCATCTGGTTGGATGATCCATGCATGCCTGTATACTCAGCTCTGATAAACAACAGCCCAGCTTAGAGCTCAATAAGCAAAATCTGAAACGTTATTTACATCACAGACACTAAAACGTGCTTAGATATTAAAATCACATTCAGATAAAAGCTCGCTGCACTGGTATCCTACTCTGTGGAACTTTAGTGAATCACTGGCACCACTGCTGATGATTAGAAAACCACCATAGTTACACGTTTACTGGAGATGTCTGACGCTCTCTGTTTCACATTACTCTGCTTCTCTGTCCATACTCCAGCTCACTTGTAGAGTCTGTGACATGTCAGAGATCAGTAATACAAACATGCATTATTGCACTATTAACTACAACTCTACAATAACAACCACATAACAAAGTTGATCATGAATAAAGCATAATGGGAGTCTCATCTGTATCCATCACATGTAATCTCAGATGTAGAAAGAAAACCAGATGGTCACATGTGCACCAACGTCTCTACACCACCTAGACCAATAACAGTAAAAGAAATCGTAGTTTCTGGTGTTTACGTCTACAGGAGGGTAAATATATCCTGTTAAAGTTCTGAAGTCTATTATGTGGACCCATCTTGTGTTTTTGAAAGATAAAACGTTCATTTCATCATCATCATCACCCCCCCACCCCCCCGTTCAGTTCCTTTTCCCTGAATCTTGAACGAATCCTGACAGCAAGAGACAAAGAGCAGTCCAAAAAGAGCATGACCATGGCTCAGGAGATTTGGACCCAATGATTAGGTCAACACACGTAGTAGGGCAAAGAATAAAAGTGTAATTAATGCAGGAAAGTCAGGGGTGAGTTGACTCAACTTGACAGGTTAACAGCTGGACTGCACTTGGTTTGACTTTAGCATGACTTGCTTAACTTGACACGACTTTACCTTGGCTTGAATTACTTGACGCAGACCAGGATGCTTGACTTGGCTTGCCTCGAAAGACTTGACTTGATTATTAACAACAAACTTGACTTGACTTACTTGGCTTGATGTGACTGGATATGAGCTGGAACAGGCTGTGTCTGGTCTGCATGGAGGTTGTGTAGCTGCAGGGATCTTAAATCATTGGAGCACAGGTGAACAGGCACAGGTGAGCATGGGTAAAGTTCCTGCTGCAGCAGACCGTCTATAAAGCCAACAGTACAAAACAACAGCAGTACATCAAGTGGAAGTTTGATAAATGTGTTTATAGAGGTGTCAGTGGCAAATGATATAACCCATTTATCAGTTTCCTCTACCAAACGCTTTAGTGGAAGCTTCGTTTAACAAAACTGGAAAGTCGTTTAAAATGTTCTGTGATTTTTTTTTTAAGCTGCATTCATTCTTTGATTTCTTTAGAGATGATTTGAGTAAACAAATGCAAATAACTGCAAATGCAAGAGTCTAGCTGATTGGTGTGTTTACACAACAAAGACAGGAGGACAATGGACAGGCCCAGGCTGCTAGAGACACCAGAATTACATTTCTTCAGTAAAGCTAGTGTTAAAGGTGTGGTTCACTGAAAAACCTATCATACTTATTATTTCTGATTCTAATGGGTCACTCTGAGTTTTTCATGCAGGATGAACATGAAAATAGTCTCCTACACCTATCTCCTGCATTAGCTTCTGATAGTCAGATACCTACCGCATTATCTGGGTGCTTCAGCCCGATTAGAAGAAGTTCACTTTCAGCCAGACTAACGCGTTTACATGCATTTAAAAAAACGACCAGAGTATTTTTAGGGAAAAAGTTCAGTATTCTGATGCCCATGTAAACGCACTGACTGTCCCTTAACATTCATGGACTCACCCATCTTGACTCACGACGGGGAAGGCTGTTGTTGGTTTAGCATCCAGGAAACAGCAGAGAACGTCTGGGCTAGTAGAAGCTAACCGTTAGCATTAGCAACTCCACCACACAGCAGAACTCCTCCAGGCTTGTGTTATTTGTGGAGATAAAACATCAACGTTGCAGAGCAAACAGAGTCAAGCCTAATTTATACTTCTCCATCTGCGTCGGTACAGAGACACACAACACCATTATGCATCTGCGCGAGGGCTCTCCGACGGGCTCACAGAGGCTGACGGAGACATGCCCAATTTTTTGACTATCCGTCAAAAGTGACAGAGAAAGCTTGTGATTGGTCAGAACGCCACTTCCTTTAAATTAATCAACAGCACCGCCATTACCCCCTCAAAAACCAAAAAGATATCTAGCAGCAGACACGGAACGGATTAAAGAACGCCTCGTGGAAAAAGTCCCAAAATACTAATGTTTATTCACCCGTGACTGAAGTACAAATATATGCAGCAAGCGTTTTATTCGTGGATGGAAATGATGGGAAACGTGGGTTTAGAGGTGGTGAGCACATGAAGAGGTGGAGGAGAATGAGGGACACATTTGTTCGTGTTAAGAAGTCTCTGGAATACATAAAAACAATGTAAACACAGTAGTAAATACACTGTCGTAGACCGGATACGTGACTGTAACGGAGGCAGGATACCCCAGAGAAGTGCTACGCCCTCTGGTGTCCTGGCGGGGAATTGCTTTGCAACTCTCCCCAGGTGACGGAGAAGTCTGAAGGGAAAACATCTCCGTCAATGTGTGCGCATGACTCCACACTCGAGCTGATGGAGAAGTATAAATCAGCCTTCAGCTGTTATCCAATCAGAGGCGAGATGTCCAAATATGAAATATGACTCCAAATCCTGCTACTTTCTCCTCCAGCTGACCTGTACTTCTGAAACAGACGCATCTGAGAAAAATATTGAATAAAAGCCTTTTAATTCAAGAAATACCCATGATGCTTTGTGTTTGTGGTACAAACATGCCATATTAACAGTAACACGTACAGGTGGAAGAAAGTGTTTAAAGGTATTACAGCAACAGGAACAGTAATAATTAGCTCCTCTGTGAATCTGCCTTGACGTCCTCTGTAATCATTTTAAACTTGTGCAGTGAATCCAGCTTCTTTAGCTCGACGTCATTTCCCCACAGGCTCTGGGAGCAGAGTACATGAAAGCCCTTTAGTCTCATTCTGTTTTCTCTGACATGAAGAGAAGGGAGCAACACTTCCACAGCCAGCCACAGCTTTTTGTTGTTTTGTTTCCACCAGGATCTGAGAACGCAGAACATAGACCCCACCTCACAGAGGAAGGTGTCCAACACATCTGCTTGGCTTTAAGGAACACTGACATGTTCACTGTCTGTGGTAAAACTCAGTGTCTCAAAGAAAGAAACGCAGCAGAAAACCCAGAAGATTGAGGAAAAACACCCGTTAACGTTCTGGATAAAGTTTTTCAAATGAAGAATAAAGTAACAAGGAGTCTCTCTTCAAGTGGGTGTTGAGTTCTGAAACA
>SSNS01000072.1:421906-473904 GCA_006937985.1 Aphyosemion australe
CCTCTTTCATGTAGACGCACCCCACGCTGCATGTGTGCGTGTGTGTGCGTGTGTGTGTGATCCCTGAGAAAGAAGGAACAAACTTTCTGTGGAGTTTGGTGAATTAAACATGTAGCTGCGGTTCGGTAGCGGGATGGAGGCGTACTGATGCGAGATAACGGCCTCCTGACCGCGGGAGGAGCCAGCAGCCCCCACCCAGCCCTCCAGTCAGAAAGCAGCTCGGTGTGTTTGCGCCGCTGCTGTTTGGAGGTTTATAAACACCTGTAGGAACATTTATTTGAGTTCTGCTGCAGCACAAACACGTGTGAAACAGCATTAATGATCAGTTTGTGTTTTACTGGTTTTGGAGGCAGCTCCGTGCAGGAGGCATCAGAGTTTTCCTTCCAGGATTAGGTGTGAGGGGCCAGCAGGCTAAGCCTTTCCTGGGATCTCCTGATGAGGCTAATTCTCTTTTCCATGATCAGGTCGGTTCTCCTGGTGCTCCTCCATACCCCAGCCTTCAGCCTGGACAAGCACCGTTCTGGTTTCCAGTTCTTGTGCAGCTGGGACCTGCAGCACCAGTCTCACCTCATAGTTATTATGAACCCAGCTTTATTTTCTAAATTCCTGATTAACATCAAAATTAGAAATGTGGAAGTAAACAAACGCTACATCATGATTGGTTATTTCCAGTGATGTTGCGTTCACCGACCATAAAAAATGTCTGATTTTATTCTGCGTGGAAATGAAGACAGACCAATCTGAGCTGAGTCTCTGATTGGGATCATCAGGTGATCTCCTGGTCCAGCTCTGTTGTTGTTGTTGTTGTTGTAGTGGTATTTGTTGTTGTTGTTTTTGTATTTTTGTTGTTTTGGCGTTTTTATTAGTGTTTTAGTGGTGTTATTTGTTTTTGTTGTTTTTGTTGTTACTGTTTGGTTGAATTTGTTGTTGGTGTTTTTTATGTTATATTATGTTGTTATTGTTGTTTTAGTGGTATTTGTTGTTGTTTTGGTGTTTTTGTTGTTATTGTTTTGGTGGAATTTGTTGTTGTTGTTTTTTATGTTATTTTATGTTGTTATTGTTGTTGTTTTAGTGGTATTTGTTGCTGTTTTGGTGTTTTTGTTGTATTGGTATTATTTGTTGTTGTTTTGGTGTTATTTGTTGTTTTGGTGTTATTGTTGTTTTGGTATTATTTGTTGTTGTTTTGGTGTTATTTGTTGTTTTGGTGTTATTGTTGTTTTGGTATTATTTGTTGTTGTTTTGGTGTTATTTGTTGCTTTTGTTGTTATTTGTTGTTGTTGTTTTAGTGGTATTTGTTGTTGTTTTGTTGTTATCTGTGTACATGGTGATCTGGTCTGAAGTGGTGAGCTGGTGCAGAGCCAACATGGTCTCTGTCTTTAGACACGGGACAAACAGGACTGGACTTGGGCTTGCCACAAGCGGTGTATGAATTACTAATTGTTACTGATAGGCGGTCATTCCTAACAAGTGCTGACTGTAATTAGAGAGCTTGGTGTTTTTAAACAAGCTTTTCCTTTAATGTGGTTTCTGATGCTTCTCTTAGCGTGTTTGACTGGACCGGGACCCAGGCCACATGAGCTTGTTATTTCAGTTCATGGAGTTCTTGGAGTAGCGATCGCCTTAATGGCCACGCAGCTCCGGCCTGACCCAGCACGGCTGCACATGCTGCAGCTACGAGCCTCTCGGCTGTCGTCAGGGTTTTTCAGCGTGCTCGGGGGGTTGCTCTACCTGAGATGTTGGCTAAAATATTCCAAAAGAAGCATTTTGGAGAAAACCTCTGCTGGAAGCTTTCTGCCAACAAAATGTGGGAGTTGGAGGATGCTCAGCGTGGATCAGATTTAAACTCTGAGGTCACTGCTTTTACATTTATGAGAAACACCTGTGAGGAGCGGAGCAGCAAACGTGCTGCTGCTGATTTTAAACGGTGTGCTGTGACAACAGAAACAACAGGACCACCTGTCTGGATGAAGCACGTCTGAACCAGCCTGAGCTCTGATAAGTCATCCCATCAGCACGGCACTGGTATAACCCTGACCCCAACCGTTTAGCTGGGCAGGAGGCAGCCCACTGCTGAAACGGCTGATAGTCTCCAAGGAGGAACTTGTTGTCTGCTGTTTTTTTACCCGTCCATAGCTAGCAAGCAAATGTTTGGAGCACTCTGAATAACATGTTTGGTCCCTGTGGGCGAGTCACATCCAGTCTGACATTTTGCTGCAGAGACAGTAAGTGGTGGAGTAAATCAGAGGCTGGCAAACGGAGCAGGACTGGTTAGGGTTAGAGGATCCTTTCACCAAAGTGTTGGTGTCAGGAGACGCAAGGGCTCGTTACCTAACTGGGATCGGTGTGGTTGTTATTTAGACTCTTGTTGTTGTTTTTGCTTCAGCGGTCTGAACAGACGAGCAGCCAAACGCCTTCGTAGGGATGAAAAGTGCCACATGGTCTGTGGAATGGCCTAAAACAGCTGAGCAGGAGTGGGCGGTGGTTGTTTAGAGTGGCGTCGCGGGCGTAACCAGAAATATCTGCAGCGTCGCTCCCAAACCCGGCTACGTTGTTTCAGCAAATGCTGCATTCCATACGGAAAACACGAGCAGGCGGAAAGCTTCACGTCATCAGAGGAACAACAATCATAACCACCTGTTTTCTTCAGAGATGAAAGCGTCTCCTGCTGATGAGCTGGCTAGGGTCAGAGTGGGGGGGCGGGGGTGTTGAAGTCATGCAAGAGAAAAACCATCTGGGTGTGTCGGTTCTCCTCCTGAGACAGGAATTCTTTCAGCTGGACACAGTTCAGGATCCAGGACTCTGTTCTGGTTTTCTAGCCCCTGACAGGCTCTCGCTGTACGAAACCTGCAGAGGCTGAAAGGCGAAGCGTGACGTGCTCATGGGCCAGAAACAGCAACGGCATGTGCATGCTTCAAATGTCAATAAGATGAGCAAATAAAAGAAACCGCAGACCTTAAATCAGAGCCAGCCTCCGAGCAGCAGGCGCTGGAGGAAAACGCAGAAGCATGGGGCAGGAGTGGCCTCGCAGACTGTTGTCGATCGGTTTGGTCACAGAAAGAGTCCAGCTGATGACATCTGGGTTCCTGGAAGTCATACGCCCGTCTCAATCTCAGGCTAATTTGGTTGTTTGTTTTGTCAGGACATTATTGCTGTTGAACTGGAGGTAATGTGCTTCCTTACTGGCTCTGGGCAGCATGGAAACAGCTTCCTGTTTGATGATCTTTATGTGATCACATGATCCCCGGAGGGAGGAAGAGCCATGGCAGCGCTCCTGCTGGATCCTGACGCGGGGCATCAATAGGTCAAAAGTAAGCGCCATCGATCAAACAGCTGCATGTTGTCAGCTTAGTGAAATAATTAGAATGTTCATTAATGACAGTGAGGCGATGAGGCGCTGTGGTGAGAGGAACAAGCTGGAGGCAGCGAGTCGCAGCCATGTAATCGCTCCGGATTCATCTTTTGTGTAGCAGGCTGTAACAAAAGGGCAATTATTATCTAAAAATAGCCAGAGGCAATAGGCAGAGTCATCCGACAACCTCAGGTGTTCCCGACCGTTTCCTGGTGGTAATTATAGTGGACAAGCCTTCTCAACAGCATCCAAACACTTTTCCTTCTTAGCAGGAAACAGGAAACGCATTAGTAGTTTTATTGACTCATAACAACATCATCAGCCTGAAAACCTAAGATGACAAAAGGATTTCAGTGGTCAGCGACGGCACTGGGCAGTCCGATGTCTAACCTGAAACTCAGATTAAAGCTGGAGCTGCAACCAAACACAGATCTGATGCTTCTGTTGACTTAATAAAAACAGGAAAGAGGAAAAATGAATGTTCATGAAACGGTTTTAGCAGAGAAAACCAGGTCTGTTCCTCGGAAATGAAAAACTCTTGTTTTTGGACAAAGAACCAGTAAAATCTTTAATAATATCTCATGACTTTGATAGTGAACCTCCGAGGAGGAATGTGCTCTGACCGGAGAGGCAGCAGCTCATTCATTATGAACGTTATGAAACTGCAGGCATCCATAAGTGACACATTTAATGCTTCAGCTACACGTTTAGACCAGATCAGCATCCCAACTCCACCTCTGATGTGGGAAAACAACATCATAATCAACCGGGCTGATGCTCATGAAAACATCAGCAGCAGAGAGACACGGGTTTGTTACAGACCAAGCTTACTGACTAGTCGTCTTAATTATTATTTTTTAAATATGATCGTCACTCTGAGCTGAACATGAAAATAGTCTCCTCCACCTATCTCCTGCATTAGCTTCTGATAGAAAATAGACGCTGAAACTCTAGGATTAGAAAATCCTGACAGATCTACGTCACACTGTCACTGAACATTCATGGACTCACCCATCTTGACTCACGACGGGGAAGGCTGTTGTTGGTTTCTTATTTGATTTTCATGTCTCTATTGGACGCTCAGGTTTTACACAACTGGGTGGAGCCTGGTGTCCCTTCATTCTCCAGCTGGCTCCCCGTGCTGGTATCTGTCCCCTGGGGGCCGCCTGGGTGTGCATCAGGCCCTTGCTCTGGCCCCAGTGGGGCCTACCTGAGGAGAACCTGTAGAGCTTTCTGCTGACCATAGCCTCTGGTAGAACCATGGCTCCAGTGGTAAAATGGCTGCTGGTGGTGGTTTCTTCTACCGTAATCGGCTGAAGAAGTAGCTGGGGCTGAAGATGCTTTACTCCAATCATCAGTCTGATTCACAGTCAACAGCTCAGTGGTCTAGTGGTATGAGTGTCCGCCCTGGGAATGGGAGCTCTGGGTTCAAATCCCGATCGGGTCTTACCAAAGACTTTGAAAAACTGGGACCCAGTGCCCCCCTGATTGACACTCAGCATTAGGGGGTTGGATTGGGGGGTTAAACCAAAGACATATATACGTAGACGCCTCGTGGATTGGAGCTGCCGTAGTGGCCGGCTGCCATCTTAGTTGGGTCTCCATTCGTCCCCAGTGCATTCATTTCTACTGAGGAAGGTGCTTACCCAACTAAAAAACACATTTTATCAAGCTTTTTCACAAAATAAGACACATATGTAATGGTAATTAAAATATAAACATAATTAAACAAAATAAATTAAAATAAATTAAAATATAAAATTCTATCAGGTAGGCTAGAAAAGTCAATAGTAATCCCACGTGAGCTGTTCTCAATAATACGCCAGCTGTTGCAACCGTAGGCTGCACAAAAACGGGCTCACGCTGCATTGACTTTGGAGAGTGAGGAGACCCATCCAATATGGCGGCGACGCTGTTACGCTCTCCAGCGCCCAATGGGGCGTCTACATATTCATGTCTATGCGTTAAACCACCAAATAGTTCCCGAGCACAGCCTCTGCAGCTCACCGCTGCCCCAGTGGATGGGTCAAATGTGGAGACACATTTCACACACACCAGTGTGTGTGACGAATAATGGGACTCTAATCTTTAATCAGGAAGTCTGTGTTGTTGATGGGTAGTCTGAGCCTCACAAGGAAGAGAAGAAAGACGATCCAGATGTTCCAGATGAGATGATGACGTTGCTCCATTGACTCAGATGGTTTGGAGCTCCACAAACAACCTGACACCAGGTGGACCAGAGCCATTCAGGGTGGGTGAGAGGATCCAAGGGAAACGCCTGGATTTCCTCCAGGCTGTATCACACTGTAGCTCTTCTCAGTGACTCTGCTGCTGAAAGGTCACCAGTAAGGACAGAAGAACAGTTTCCATTCAGCTGACTGGAAGAGCAGATTGTTACCAGACCATCTTTCCTTATGGTGTGAGGCGATGCCTTCATGGGGGCTTTGTGGTAAACACTGGGTGGTTGTTTCGGAGGTTTTACATTTCGTTGGCAGAAGACAAATCAATTAAATCTTTACCTGAGCAGTAACTGATGGTGGATCTCAGCACTTTTGATGCCCGCTGAAACTTCCACACCAGCCTTGTAAAAAAGCTCCACTCGTGCACCCATGAATAATTACTTAAAGAGAGTTCATAGCATTAATGAAATCTCCTGATTCTGTCAAATAAGATCAGGAGGAGTCCCAGCTTTTCAGGCTCTGCTGTGAGTCATGCTTAAATGAGAGCCCAGCATACACAGTGCTGTTTCCTTACTCTGGGTAAGTGGATGCCTCAGATGTTTGTCAGAATGCCAGACATAGGTGACGGGTGTGCAGCGCTGCGGTGGGTTCCAGGCTGAACCCCAGCAGAGTTCAGACTGGAACTTGACACAGCGCTGCAAACGTTTCTGTGAGATGTGCAGCAGAAAAACAGAGACACCGTAGTTCTTCTGTCCTTTCCTGTGATTGTCCCAGATTATTCTAAATAGCCAGGCTGCAACCTGATTATAATCTAGGCTGGGCTACGTGAGGCAAAACAGAAATGAGCTAAAAGCAGAGGATGAGCCTGTGACCGCTACAACCTTTAAAGCATTTCCTGGATTGTTTGTAGTTTTCTTGTAATTGAGGTCAATTATCAGCTTGTGTAAATTGAACTTTATGGTCCGTGCAGCAGCAGCCATTCCCTGAATGACTCTTATCTTCTGGTCGTTTCCTGCTTTGCTTCCAGACTCAGAATTCCAGCGGGTTTACAGACAACGGTCCTTTCACAGCTCAAAAAGACAACTTTACGTTGCGTGTTCCAGTTCTTTTATTTAACAGGGATTAACAGAACCTTAAGCTCTTGTCATCAAGAACAAACATGCAGCGCAGAAATGACCGAAGCTTTGCTGCAGCAACAAAACCAACAGGTCAAATCCATTTTCATCAGCCCCATAGCTAAAGGAATATGGTTAAACCAGGTGTTTACAGCATGGAACACACCTACCAATGTCCTATAGCCTTCTCCTTTTCTTTTTTACGTTTTTGTCTCTCAGCCGTCCACCCTGCTGCTCAGGCCTAAGGTGGTCTGCTGAGCCATAAACTCACCCTGGGTTAGAGTAAACCTGCTTTGATATGTTTTTGTGTTTCATGAGCTGTTCCGACTCAAACGAGAATGTGGAAAAGACAGAATCTGAATCAGGATTCCCTAATTAGGACCATGTGATTTTCACCTTGAGGAAAATGGGAATCTCATAGAGTTCACTCATATCAGCAAGTAACGATACTCGGCCGTTTCTGAGGTATTTTGGTTGCTGCAGGCCCCCGTACCTGTCACCTGGTGATGAGGGGATTCAGCCTGTCTCTCATCACAAACAGGAGGAGAGAAAATCAGTCAGTCATGACCAAAAGGCGGTCTGACACACCAACGGTGAAGCTGAGTCTAACGTTTAGAGTGGGACATAAAACCGGTTTGGAGATTTTTATCAGTCCAGAGAACAAATTCATCAAGTCCACCTGTCTGGTTACACCGTCCACCACCTTCTCTCTCCCGCTCACCTCTCTGACATCATCACTCCTCGCCTTTTGTAGTTTTTAATCATCGTAAAACCTAATTGTGCCCTTCAGTAATCGTGTATTTAGTTATTTAAAAAAGAGATGAGTAAAATATTTTACAGGTCAGTGTTCTGCAGAACCACAACACTTTATGTAGTAAACGACCGTCTTTTGAATTCTGTGTTGAATTGTAATTCATTATATTTATAATGATTAATAACGGTGGTTAGAATGGAAATGCAGAATTCAGACAAATTAAAATAGGGCCCTATTTGTCACTAAGAGTGTTCTTATTAAAAGTGTCTTTTATGAAATAAAAAGCAGCTGATAGCCTTTTGTTTGGCATCTGTGAGAACGATGAGCGTGACCTTGGTGAATGTGCCGTTCTGACAGATTTCACCTTGTTCCCTAAGTGCTCGTGTTGACTCTCCCGTGGTCAGAGGCCTGCGTGCAGAACAACAAAGCCTCATATTTAGACTCTTCAGTCTTAGAAAACACAGCACAGATGTGTGCTTCCTAAAATATTCAGCATACAAAAGCAAAGAGCCAACAAATAATTTATTGTGAAAATCTACAAAAAATACAGAACAAAAGCCTCTTAGTTAGTGTGTGTGTGTGTGTGTGTGTGTGTGTGTGTGTGTGTGTGTGTGTGTGTGTGTGTGTGTGTGTGTGTGTGTGTCTTGAGTCCTATTGGGTGTGTTGTTGGGGCTTCATAGATAAATGTATCATTCTTGGGAACCTCACAACCCCATGTTGGAACCCCCCACCACCACCACCACCTTCCTGTTGAGCCTCTCAGAACAGACACCGACCGCTGAAGTGTAATAAATCCTCTCTCCACCGCCGCCATCTCTCAGGACCGGCTCATTCATGCAGAAGTGACCAACTGTTCAGTTTTGATCTGAAATCATCACCACTGGAGCTCGTGGGCGTTCACGTCTGTGGGCGGCCTCCTTAGGGGTGATTGCTGGCATGTTAATGTTTTTAAGTGCCGTGCTGGTCGCTAACCCGAGGGCTCAGTCAGATTACACTACCGCTGCCCTGGTTGACTGTTTTCCTGCTGATACAGAGATGGCAGACAGATTGGGCCTGGCACGTAGCCAATCCGCGGTAGACGAGGCTTATCAGGGCGGCTCACTTTGCAGAAGTCAGTGCAATCTGGTTATTGGTGACGGGAGGTTGGCAGGGAAATGACAAACAGCTCCTGAAGAGTTCCTGTTGTGAGTTTTATCGACATGTTGGTAGATTCCAGTTTGGTTTTTAACGCACATTTAACAGTTTATTCATCAGCACGTGGAATGGTTCATTCGTTTAGGTGTTAAAGTGTTGTGTCATGTTTTAATTAGGAGTGGGACTTTAACGCATTAATTATGATTAATTTATTAGAAAAAAAGAACGCGTTAATAAAAATGTACGCATTTAACCCTTTGGGCCCGAGGGCCCCCTAATTGGGGGGATGTTAAAGTTTAGCAGCAAAATACATGCCCTAGAAATTAATAAATATCATCAAGCTGCACCTCTAATGAAAGCTCAGAACCTTGGCTACATGTTAACCTTTTGTACATGCTTCAAACACAACTAAAACTACAGTCAAATGAGTGATCAGAAATGTGTGTTTTTGCCTTCATTTCTGTCTTTAATGATGCTAAAAATCAAATTGTACACACATTCTATTCTGACGCTAAAGCTCTGCTGATTCTATGTATCTTTCAACACTCTACACCTAAGTTTCACAGAGACAGAAGCCAGAGAGCAGCAAAAAAATAGTTTTTTCCCAGCAGGTCTCCAAAAAAGTTTCTTACCTTTGATGTTTCATCTTGAAAAGTCTATCCAGACGTCCTTATCGTTTACTATTAGCCCTACCTCTGGTGTCACACTGAAAACAGCTTAGACAGAAAACAAAGTTATTTTCACCAAAAAACAGGCTTCAAACTCAAACATCCAGTAGGACTTTTCTCTTTCCTGGTGTGTGTATGTCCGTGTTATGACGAGTCTCATTGGCTGACTGAGCTGTCAATCCAATTTTGGTGAGTAACGCTTCATTCTATTGGCCCTAACGATCCAAAAGAGGTGTCAACCATCTGAATTGACCAATCAGTCACGGAGGTAGAAGGCTGCGTAGTGAAGCTTCTGGAATTGCTCCGTCTATGGCAGCAGCATTTTTTACGCATGACCCGCAGCAGCCGTTCAAAATAACTTTATTAAAAGAGCTTGGCTTTACAATAATAATGTCCATGTCTGTTGTTTGATTCTCTGCCTCGTTGTTTTTATTTAAAAAACAGCTTTTGGGGCAAATTTTCTTGAGCGATTAAAATGCGATTAATTAAGATTAATTAATCACAAAGCCTCTAATTAATTCGCGTCCCACCCCTAGTTTAATGTATTATATTGGCTGGATATTTGGATGTCAGTGTGTTCTGGTTTTTATTCTGTATGGAACAAAAGCTTATGGACTTTTCAGAAGAATTCTTATTTCTATCCTGTAGAGAAAATTCACGTCTCCAGACTCTCTTGTCTTTATGGTTCCATTAACTAGAATTTCCATGAAATAGACACGACTGTATTATAGGGCGGTACAGTTGATCAAATCTATTTATCAGTTCACAACAATCACAAAACAACTCATTCTAAATAAATAAACAAAATTAGATATTTTAATCCCAGTCCAACTTTCAAGCATGCTTTTATTTTTGCAGACCTTCTAAACGGCGTGCACTTCCACCCACTTCAAAGCCAAAACTCACAAGTTTATAAAAGTCACACAGCAGGCATGTGATGCCTGTCCAAAACCCCTCCTCTGTTATTTTCCATTCTGATCCACCCTGCAGCATCATGGCCTGGCCGTAGTTCGTCGTGTGGTTTTATTTTCCAGAGTTGAACACGTTTTAGAGAACTCACTTGCTGCTCACCCTGCCTGCACCTATTAAAACATGAACTCTGGATATTTGTGGCTTTATAAAATCAGAAACTTCTGCTATGATGACTCAAAAACGATCAGAGAATGTGTTCACTCAGATTATGCTAGGATGGAAAGCTGGTGAAGTGAACACTCTGGTGCTCTGGGTGTCTCTTGATGCTCTTATTTTGAAGGGCTGTGGCACAGCTTGGTGTGTTTTAGTTTGAAGAGGCAGAGTAAATGCTGTGTTTCTCATTTAAATATGTAAGCATGTAAAATAATATTTTATTCTCATGAATCAGCTGATCAGGAAGAAGTCAACCAGACAACCATGTCCTCCGCTGTCCTCTGCTGTTGCCTGTTGGACAGCGAGGTAGTCACACCTTCCTGTTTGAGTGCAGCGTGATGGCGTTGGTCACATGAAAACAGCAGCTTTGTCTGGTATTTCCCACGGATCCCCGTGAGGGATTCCTCCCGAGCAGGTGATGGAGGGTGGGTCAGCTGCAGGAGCCTCGGATGGTTTTCCTCCCCAGCTGCTGTTTCAGAAACATTCCAGCCTGTGCCGGGGCTAAGTGTGTCTTCACACACACTTGTTGTCTGAGTGAGCTGCTGCTTGGTGAATTCCTGCTTGGCTTGCACACTTTGATGTCTCCATATTCCCTCCAACACAAACCTGAACTCGTCGGGAACGGGTCCTCTCTCATCACGTGGTTCATGAGAACATACGTGTCCAGCCTTAGAGTCCAAGCGTGTTCTGTGACATTTAGAATGATTTCTGCTGGTTGAACTCTTTAAGCAGCTGATGTTCACGTTCTAGCAGATCTTTAAGCTGCTGCTCCAGATGATAACACTGTTAGATGGGGGATAGGGAGATTTGCATTAAACAGCTATACACCCATGGGTGAGGAGGGGTGACGTTTTATTGTTATTACCTTCAGCTTTTCTCCTTTGCTGTTTCCACTCAGCCACTCTGACTTAGCTGGTGTTTACAAAGCAACAGTAAAAATCCCGTTGCTCTTTTCAGACCCCTCACCGGTGTCTGGACAGCGTTGTGTGTGACTGTAGCCTGATACCAGCTGTCTCTGTGCAGCAGAGCTAGCATGAATCAAGCGACTCCTGGATTGTCTCTAATCTGAACACGAGAGCAAATTAGAAGTAATGTTCAGTAAAATAAAATCTTCTAAATGTTGTGGAGCCGAGATGCTGATTCAGCCCAGAGGAACAAAACTACGGCTTCATTTTCTCCCTAATCTTGATTCAAATCTGTTTGTGAAGATGTGCACACAGCCGCTGGACTCAGCTTTCACTCTTCTAACTCCAGCTGATTTATGACGTTGCAGCTTCTTCTAGTGCTCATGTTCCTATTCTGTTTAGAAAAGCATCAGTCTTCTGTTCCAGCCACCTTTGGAAGGCAGCTCTTAGTGGAGCAGCAGTTCCACTCAGACATTTGAATATGACTTTATCATCCCAGCTGCTGGTGCTGCTGCACAGGTGCTCACAGGGCGAGGTAGTCCTGAGGGTTCAGCACAGGCCTGGGCTTAATGTTCTGGGTCTGGTACGTCTTCTATACCGTAGATCACACATCTTTTCTAAAGCACAGGTGAAACTGGAACAATGAGAATCTGGTGTAAAAGTTCATTTACCGGTATATCTGTAATCCAGCTCAGACTGAGAGACCATCTAAAGGCTCATTAAACCTTTGCAGGTGTTCTGGATTCATCAGCTGATTAGAGTGTGACACTTTGAGTCTAGAATATTGAACCTTTTCACAATAATCTAATTGTCTGAGATTCTGAATGTGGGGTTTTCATCAGCTGTAGCCAGAATCATCACAATTATAACAAAAAAAGGCTGAAACATCTTGATTTGCATGGAATGAGTCTGTCTCATAGATTAGTTTCACCTTTTAGGTTGAATTAGTGACATAACATGCACCATATTCTCCTGCTTCCTGGTCTCTCATCTCCTAACAACACCTCCTGGATCAGGGACGTCCCTCAGTTATCCACATATTAACAAATTATATCTGAAGTTTTAATGTCCGGTCTCAAGATTGTTTACTGGAGTCAGAAGACTCGGCTATGTGATGTTGGACGATGCTGTGATTTTTCTGGCGTTGAAGCCTGGTAGAATAATCATTTCCTGTCTATTGTTGCTCAACGAGCAGAAACTACCTATGAATACCCCTCCTCCTCCTCCGTCGTTGGGATCATTAGCCTCTATTATGAGCTTGACCCTCCCGTATTCCAGTGAGAACTGACAAAGCTCCTCGGAGGAGAAGCGAAACGTCTTCTAAGAAATCAAAGAAATCCAGTTGCCTTCATTTAAACCCTTTTGGATTACCATGACCTGGATGACTGAGAACCTTCACCAGCATATTTCCTGTGGCACGGTGCATTTTCATGTTTGAGTTGTGCAGAATGAACCAGGAGGCTATGATTTGTTCTTGTCCACCAACAGAGCAGAAGTAAAGCTCTGGTCTTAACTGATTTAAGTTAGTTATGGTAACCACAGGTGATGTGTTCCTCTCTGCCTGTGACTCTACTGGTGATTAAACACCATAACTGATGTGTGTTTCCTGTATTCAGGCCTCTTTCACACAGCGTGGCTTTTGTTCCAGCGTGAAAACAAAGAGCGGTTAATAGCCAGGGCTGTGGGAAGCCATTGTTGTATCAGTAGACTTTAGGAATACTGGGGTTTTGTCCTGGGCCCGTTTCAGAGTCGATAACATCTCGATGACTGAGCTGAACTCTGGTTATAAAGGCTTCATAAGCCTGCTGCTGCCGTCTCGCTCACACATCACATCACGCTCCAGACGTGGTGTTATGGGTGAAATCTAACAGTAACTGGTTAAAGTCGTTTACCCTCAGCAGACTTCCTTGGAGAACAGGAAGTGATGCAGATCAGAGCTGCTAAAGCAACATGTCGCTCCTGTTTGCTGTTGTGTTATTGTTCTGTTGTCGCTGAAGCTTTAGCTTATCGTGATCACGTACACACACCATCACACACCCAACAATGAATGCTTATCTAGCAGGCTGAGGCAGAGAGATCAGCAGCTTTATTGGGCTGGTGCAGGAGGGTGCTCGCTCGCTGATATTCCAGCCTGCCGGCTGCACGTCTGACTCTTTCCAGACCTTTTTACATCATTTGGGAATTATTGGTTGATCCTTCGTGGCGAGATGACTAAAAGCATTATTTATTTGGACCTGTAATTATCGTGTTTCTGTACACTAACCATATATTATCACAGTCATAAAACTGCTCATCGTGAGGCCAAAAGGCCTGAGTGGAGATTGCATTCCTGATTAGGATTAAGGAAGGGGCTCGGCAGCCCGGGCTAGAATGTCAAGCATTTGGAACGAGAGTCGCCGGTGCCATCTGTGCTAAAGGGAGTGTGGTGTGATTTCACAGGTTATCGTGGCAGCAGATCCATTTGGATAGTTGAATTCTGACTTTGACTGTAGACTCCAAAACTGAAAAGCCCCCCCAGCTGATGCCATGCTGCCAGATTCGTTTGGACATGCAACATGTGTAGCAGATCCGATCGTTCCCATAGCAGAGATGCTGTGGCAGGAGAGGCCTGCTCAGAACTCAGCCTCGGTGTTTCCATCTGTCCCGACCACGTTCTGACCCGGGCAGCCCGTAGTTACTGGGCTCAGTTCCCTTTAGCGAGTGTGAAGGAGCTGCTGCTGCTGTGCTTCCTACCTGGTAGGAGCCTAAATATCAGGCTGCAGGTCTTCTAGCTGCTGCTGACAACAACTATAAATAGTTTCTGTTCATTTGAGGACCAACCAGTTCCCACTCCAGCTGGGAGCAGCTCTTCACTCTACTTCCTACTTTTTATCTGAAGAGAACAATCTATCTTCTCTGCTTTTGTCTGGATGTTTCCACCGTTTTCTGATGACGGGACGTTAACGCATGCTGGAAGACTTTATTATTCAAATTCACCGCTGTTTAACCCACTTTAGCAGACTTGAAACATGTCTGAAGCGTGCTGAGCTGCTCTGGGTTTCGCTTTGTGAAAAGTCTTAAACGCTCCCGTCTCACGTCGTTACCATTCGCTGCTTGTTCCAGTGGAAATGAGGTCACCGCTCGAAGGAGGGCTGTTTTTATTCCAACGGGATTTCACACTTGAGCTATTGATCTGGGAAGTTTGATGCTGTGAGTAGTTTGGAGCGCTGCGGCGCTCCTCTGCTCATCAGCACTGACTTATGTTTCACTCTTGTGCAAATGATCAGGTGTGTGTCTGACTGGTTTATGAGTAGCTAGAGCTGCTCGAGGCCAACGCCAGCAGAATCTGCTCCACGATCAGCTGACTGTCTCTTTGCACATTTGGAAAGTTTAGAACAGCTGATTCTACCTACAGGAGAGTAAAACTCAGATATTCAATCCAATGGATTTAATAAATGTCTGGATAAAAAAATAATGAATTTAAAATAATATGTTCAGATGTTTTAAGGAGCCATGATGGGGACACAGAGGTGAAAACAAAGAGCCAGAGGGATGGGTTTCTACAGGAACTCACACAAACCTATCGTGTTTTCATAGATTCAGGTCTAAAGTAGGGATGCTCAAATCTGATCACATGATTGGAAATCAGGCCAGATCACGTGTTTTCTAAAAAATCGGAATCGGGTGTAAAAGATCAGAAATTGCCAAAAGACTACAAAACGTTTGGATTTATCGGTATGCTGCAGCACCTGAGCTGCCCAGTAGCTAAAGGGTGCTGCAGGGAAAGGTTAGCCTGCCGACAGAGGCGCCACAGAGCCCCGTCACGGGAACATCGATCAATACAGCTGCAGATTGAGGGAATAAACATCTTAAAATATGAGCAATGCTGCTACTTTTAATATATTCATAATATTAAAAAATTTTTAATCAGTTCACTTTCTAAACAAGGGAAAGTGAAACCTAAAGGGACATCTTGGTTTTCTTTTTTCTTTCTTCTTGTAATGCTTTCCTAAAAAACTATCGGATCGGGACTCGGTGTCGGCAGATACTCAAATTCAAATGACTCAAAATCGGATCGGGAGCAAGAAGACGTGATCAGAACATCCCTAGTCTTACGTTTTATTTGTGTTTGATAATCATGCCGTCAGTTCCAGTGCACTGTTAGCATTGTTCCATTTGTTTAAGCCTTGATTCACTCATAGAGCCTGAAACTGTGTCACAAAACAAAGGTCTGCATTGGCATGCAGCGCTGCTGAAGGCATGTGGGAGGGCAGCTAGACTCCAAACAACTGGACTATTTTTATACGACAAGATTCTGACTGACTCCAAAATGAGTTGATGATTTAACGAGTGGGTGATGCTAGCAGCAGGTATCGATCAGGTGATGATGACCAGATCGTAGGTAGTCAAGAGAGAATAATGAGAACGGAAAAGATGCATGGGTGCATCAGTGTGCTGATATTACAGGTTATAGTCACAGTTTTCATTTTTATGATAATGCTGCAGTTTGGGTGTGTTTTACTTTAGATGCAGCATCACCGAGCTGGTGTTGGGTCTAACCCTAACCCTAGACTCTAACAGGAGCTCACGATCGATGCAGTGTTTTAGTGAGTCTGATGGTGACTTGGCTCTATAGCTTTTTATCCTCTTAAGTGTTTTATTTTGGCCCAAGTGAAATACTAGGAGGAGAGGTCTAAATGAAGACTGAAGCCGTCCAGCAGCAGCAGTGTGGTGCGTTTCAGACTCCGCTCCGGAGGTGGGAGAGGGAACGTTTCCTCTGTGGTCCGGTCCTCTGAGCCAGTCATACTTAGCTTGGGGTTAAAGTGAGAGCAGGCCAGATGTAGACACAAACACTGACACAAAGTGACAGGTTCCCAGGCATTCAATGACACCATCCGCCCCTCCCCCCCGATTACCCCCCACCAGCCAGCTTATCCTCGCTGGTTCTGGACGAGTCTCTGACCCTGCTAATGCAGAGGCTTCAGCGGCGGTAAGGCACATGGGTCAGCCCAGACTCACCGGGCTCAGAGACACAACCCTGCAGCACTTTAATATTTCAGTTCTGAATAAATGAATACACAAGCAGCCCTCGTGGGCAGAGCTGAACTGTTTTTAAATACACCTGGATGAACCGCTGGTTTTTGAATAAACTGCTCCTGGTATCAGCGCACAGCGTATCCATCTGGAGAGAGATGTCAGAATATCCTTTTAAGGGTTTAATGTACAAACTTTATTTAGTAGAGAAATTATGGTTTGGTGTGTGTGTGTGCGTGTATATAGTCCTACATGTATATGTTGCGTGGCAACGTGGAAGCTCTCTTCTGGAAACATGCTAAACAATTCCCTACAGATCCCTGTGGACCTGGGCTGAGTGGAGGATTCCACCCAGGTTTTAATATAGCTGCATGTTTAACATTCTGTTGAGGTTTGCTGCCTCTTGGAGCGACATGCTGTTCTGGAATCAGCTTCAGTGAGGTGACATTTGCTTAGTAATGGAAGGAACATCTGACCCGTTCCTTTTACTTCTGTGGCCTTGGCCACATAGATTAAGATCCCTCCCAGAGTCATAAAGCGTAGTCAGTAAGTTGATTATCAATGTGAGCTACTGTCAGAATCAGTGAAAAATCATTTTCCAAACAGACGAGAAGGCCCCCCCATGACACCTGTTGTTGTGGCGGTCTGGAACGTGAACGTGGACGCAGACACCAGACAGGTAGAAGCAGGTGTGAGTGGAGAGGAGAGTCCATGTGGGGCTGATGAGAGAACAGAGCTGTTGGATGACCACAGCTGTGACAACACAACCCGGGGTCGTCCTCCATGCCAGCTCAGCTCTAAAGCCTTTCCCTCGCCGTCATCATCATCACAGAAGCTGACTATTTTCATGGCGTTCCGAGGCCTGTTTAGTCCCTTTCTCCCGAAGCAACCAGAACAGGTGGGATCCTGTGCAGCGCTGATCATCAACGGAATTAGTAGGAGAGGAAAATCCTGTTACTATGGAAATTTGACCTATGTTTCTATGGAAACTGGAGCATCAGAGCATGCATTAGCTGGAATCTAGTTGTAATCATATCTGAGAAAGAGGCTTATGATAATATGTGATGCTCTTATGAATTAATGTTTCAGGCTTTGTGTCCTAGCTGACACAAAATTAGCATGACCTGCTAACAAAAGGTTGCTACACGTCTGCTCTCAGGTGTCTTTTATTCAGTTATAATTAACCCAGCATGGATTCTTATGTGATATTCCATTCTAAACTCATAATCATTCATTTAAGGGTAGATTAGTATAGCTGTTGTCACACATCAGGCATGTTTCTCTTCCTCCTCTTTGGTTAAACGGTTGTTCTAACTGAACTGTACTTGTGCTCAGGGCGCACGCTGAACTTTTGCTCACCGTGACCCGATATTTATCAGTCATGCGTGCTGCAGGAACACTCACCTGGTTTGTGTGAGAGCTTCAAAACTCCTTAAAGCACATGTCCACCAGGGCCACTAGCTTCAGTTGTTTCTGATCTGAAGCTGTGGCTGGTCAACCGGCTCCTATTGAAGCTGGAGATGCTGAAGGGGGAGTTCAACCAGCAACCGTCTAAAGCGTGCAGGACGGAGGCCCTCAAGGTCCTTAATTAAGACCCCTGCCTTACAGCCCTGCTGAAAAAAAACATCATAGACCAGCATATGTGGTGTTTTGGTGCTGGTTTAGTTGGTCCACCAGGCTCTTCCCTTATCTCGTCCGCGTGTGTTATGGCATCCTGGGGCACAACAGGTATCTACCATTTTTCCCGTTTGATTGAGTTTTCTGACAATAACAATAGCCGAGCTGCGGGCAACTGCCTGCCAAGATGGCGGCATTCGATTTGAACTGTTGCATGCCGGGAGAAGTGGCGTCAACTCCCGGAGCTCTATTCCTGCTGTGTGTGGTGTCAGGGCTTCTCAGACAGAAGGGTGACAGACGCTCGCTGCACAGAGCGAGGAGATTCCAAATCCTTCGCCTTGTCCACGATGTTTGTTTACTTCAAAGTCCCGTTTAATCTGGAGAGGTTTTAAAGCTTCCTTCTGAGCGAGGAACTTTTGTACGTGAAATCTGCTCAGGTGTAGCTGTTGTTGCGTAGCTGCACACCACATGTGTAGGGTCTCATGTTTTGATCTATTTCAGAGTGCTGATTTTTAGAGGTTTGTTTACAGAATGATCTGTTTAAATCACTTAGTTATAGAAAAGTTTAAAAGTTTTAAAGGATGAGATTTTTGGGAACAGAGGCTGGCAAAATATTTTGCACGTCAACAAAATCTTATCAAGATCAGAAGTTTGGGTGGAAGTTTATTACTGTTGTTAGACTGATAGACACAGATCCGCCATTAAAGCAGAAATCCAGAGTTTTTTCTCAGAGGCACCATCTAGAGCAGGGGTAGGGAACCCTGGTCCTGGAGAGCCGCTATCCAGAATGTTTTAGAGGTTTCCCTGTTTCAACACACCTGATTTTAATCAGCAGGTGATGAACAGGCTTCTGCAGAGCCTGATGAGCTGCTGCACAGGTGAATCAACTGTGTTTGAGTTTTGCTTGCTTTTCTCTCAGTTTCTTGACAAATCCAGCTGGAGCAAGCCCTCTGTTCATAGTTTTGGCTGAAATGTAGTGTTTGTTATTTCTTTTCTTTTTTTTTTTCAACTCACCTGCATTTTTAATGGGGTCCAATGAACCCCATTAAAGGCCTCCAGGACATCCCCTGTCCTGGAGCACGGTCTTATCAGGTGACCCCTCCAGGCTGGAGGGGCCACCTGATAGGACAGTGGGAGGGTTATGGGCTGTTGGAGTCTATCTACACAGATTCACCAAGCTTCTGTAGTTTTATGATCAAACAAGAATTTTGCAGCTGCTACAAACAACCGGAGGTTTCATCCTTAAGCCGAGGTCCAACAGATCCCAGTAGATGTTTATGGCACAAAAATATATCTAGAACAATAAATACAAGATAAATGAACAAGTTATTATTTTGGTGTGCTCAAGCATGCATGGGTATGGGCACAGAGGGGCGGGGGTGCAACTTTTCTGTTGTTTTCAGCCGTGGCCTCCAGAGACCACATATGTAGTCCATGGATGGTGTTTAAGACCCGTCTCTCTTAGTTTGTCCTGTTTTCTGTCTGGGTTCTCCGTCTGCTAGTGAAGATCCATCAGGAACAGCGTTTATGTAAATGTTGGGTAAAGAAAAACCAGTGAATCTAGTTTGTTTCTCCTCTGAAAACGCTCTCCACTACAAATGCAGGCTGACATTTCTAACAGGTGTTATACTCTGAGCAGGTTTGCTTTTGAGGTATTGATGGACATTTTCATCAAATCATGGAAAACAAACATTGAAAAGACACACACACACACCACACACACACCAACCAACAGCCCTGTTTGCTCGTTAACCCATCTTAAAACAAGAAACAAAGCGTTGGGTTCATGTATCAGAGGTATCTAGGTCATGCTTTCTACATCCTCCTATCCATGCCCTTCGTAGTCTGAAGCGGTTAAGGACACGTTTAGTCCATCGTGTCCATGGCTGTTAAATAGTTTAAATCATGTGAAGACCTTGGAGACGTCATGGTTGAAGTCAGAGGCTAGCCTCAGAGCAGACAGATGTTTGACTGAGATTTGAGAGCATCAGATTGAATGAATAAAAGCCATGAAAGTATGAAAATGCTCCACTCGCAGGTATGTGCTGACTGTCCTGCTGGCGTTAGATTAAACCTGGATGCTTTGATGTTTGAAATCCTAAAGGGGTGTGGTCAGATCCTCCACGGGGAAAATCTCTGGTTGCCTAATTGAATGTTCACGATGCCAGTTTGTCTCCCTGGACTCGTTGAGCAGCAGCAGGAGAAACAAGTGCAGCTTCCCAGGAGACTCCATGAAACAAGAAGGGGCTCGTTACATCAGGAAGCGCCCAGCTCCACGCACGGCGCCTGCTGTATTATTCTGTGATGTGGAACTGAGAGAGGGGGGATATGAGGGCATTACACTAAGATTACAGAGAATACCCTGAACCCATCATGGAGTGGGCAAGGAAGATTAGAAAAAAAAAACTTTGATGCAGATTTTCAGATTACCAGATCCCACATCTGTGGCCAACCAAGGAAGAAGCATCATATGTGGGTCAGCGAGCACCTGCATGATTTAAATCTATTGATCTGCTTCTCGCCGCGG
The DNA here is from genome assembly GCA_006937985.1 of Aphyosemion australe. NCBI lineage: Eukaryota > Metazoa > Chordata > Actinopteri > Cyprinodontiformes > Nothobranchiidae > Aphyosemion > Aphyosemion australe. The sequence continues at coordinate 442,294 of SSNS01000072.1, forward strand.
CAGACCCAGTCAGGCAGCTGCTCACTTCCACCCAGTTATCTCTGGCTCCATTAGCAACACGGCTGAGGCTGCTGGGGGGGGGGGGGGGGGGGGGGGGGGGGGGGGGGGGGGGTCAGGGACCAACGTGTCAGACAGCAGGACTGATGGGAAACACCGCTCTCATAACACCTAGTCAGCACTTCCTGTCATTTTACTGGCTGTGGATCAGACTTTGATGCATTTGAGGAAGAGTTTCCAGCAGGAATCAGATTTTATATTCCAACATGATACGTTTGCCAGCAGGAAGGAGATGTTTTTGTTAACTTCTCCTCTTCGTGTTACTCTGCTTGGTATAAATGAGAAGAGCAGAGCCTGAGACAGTAAGTGATGGTGTTCATGCTACAGGTGGTGTGTTGGTCCTGGTGACTAGCCGCTGTCGTGATGTTTGAGCGGGCTTTAATTTGCTTTCCTGGACAGCTGTTTCCACAGCAAACCTCTCAAGCTTTTTATTCCCATGTCAAGCTCACTTAGGCTCCTAATCTGCTCCAATATTGACAGAATAAATGAGGAGTGCACGGGCGGAGAGGGAGCTCTAGTAGCTCCATCAGACCAGAGAGGAAAGATATGGCCACATGCTGGTTTGTTTTGACTAGCTTCACAGGAGTTTCAGTGCTTAAACAGTTTCTCTGCTGTCCATCATGGCGAAGGGGGTGGTCCCACGAGCAGAGTGACATCACGTGCAAAGGGTCAAAAGCCTCCATCCAATAATAATTATCCCTTTAAAGGGATACTATGTAACTTTATTGTATGTTTAAATCATGTTTTTGAGCCAGTATGTGCTAAAATGACCCTTTACAGGGTTAATGAAATGTCACTCAGACCCCGGTGGCCAGAATACCACACTTGCAACTTCAGAGTATCCAAGGGGTTCAAATGAAGGCAACTGGACTTCTTTGGTTTCTTGAAGACGTTTCGCTTCTCATCCGAGGAGCTTTGTCAATTCTGACTGGAATATGGGAGGGTCGATCTTATAAACTGTAGCTGTCTATTGTTGCTCAACGAGCAGCATCTGCCTGTGAATGCCCCTCCTCCCTACCTCTTGATGAGTCGTTAGCCTCGTTAGCCTCTATTGTTTGTGAGTCGTTGTTTTGATTAGATGCAGGAGGGTGTGAACTGGACTGAAACTGTTTTGGAACTTGGTTCAAAGCTGCATTGTAGGTGCTGGAAAGGTGAAACCTGAGTCCTCCTCCTCTATTTAATGATGGTTTCTCCATTTTGACATAGATGGCTTCCTTCACTCCTCTCTCAAACCATCTATCTTCTCTGTCCAGAATGTGGACTTTGTCATCTTCAAAGGTGTGGCCCTTGTCCTTCAGGTGTAGGTGGACTGCAGAGTCTTGGCCTGAAGAGGTGGCTCTCCTGTGCTGTGCCATGCGCTTGTGTAGTTGTTGTTTAGTTTCCCCTATGTAAAGCTCTGGACAGTCCTCACTGCATTGGACTGCATATACGACGCCGCTCTGCTTCTGTTTGGGTGTCTTGTCTTTAGGATGGACCAGCCTCTGTTTGAGGGTATTGTTGGGTTTAAAGTTTACAGGGATGTTATGTTTGGAGAAAATTCTTCTCAGTTTCTCAGAGACTCCTGCCACATATGGGATGATGGTACCTCTGCGCCTGTTGTCCTTCTCTATGCTGTTTGCTGCTGTGGATTCCTTTCTAGACTTCTTTGTTGATTTCACAAAGGCCCAGTTGGGGTATCTGCAGTTTTGGAGCGCTTTCCTAACGTGTTTCTCTTCCTTTTGCTTTCCCTCAGTCTTTGTGGGGATATTCTCTGCCCGATGGTGTAAAGTCCTGATAACTGACATTTTGTGCTCCAGTGGGTGATGTGAGTCGAAATGCAAATACTGGTCTGTGTGGGTCGGTTTCCTGTAGACTTCAATGCTGAGACTTCCATCCTCTTCAATTTGCACAGCACAGTCCAAGAAGGGCAGTGTGTTGTTGTGTGCGTCCTCCCTGGTGAACTTGATGTTCTTGTCCACAGCGTTAATGTGCCTGGTGAAACCTTCTACTTCCTGCGTGAGAATTTTGACCCATGTGTCATCCACATACCTGAACCAGTGGCTAGGTGTTGTTCCATTGTAGGAGTTCAATGCTCTGGTTTCCACTTCCTCCATGTAGATGTTGGCGACAATAGGTGATACTGGGGAGCCCATGGCACATCCAAGTTTCTGCCGGTAAAACTTGTCATTGTGTTTGAAATAGGTGGTGGAAAGGCAAAGGTCTAGGAGGGTGCAGATCTGGTCTGGAGTCAGTTTTGTCCTATCGGTTAAGGAATCATCTTGTTCCAGCCTATTCCTGACCGCTTCTACTGCTTCAGCTGTGGGTATACAAGTGAAGAGTGAAGTGACGTCAAACGAGACAATGGTTTCACCTGGAGCCAGTTTGAGATCTTGAACTTTATTGGCAAAATCCACTGAGTTCTGTATGTGATGTGAGGTTTTTCCAACCAGTGGGGCCAAGATGGTGGAGAGATGTTTTGCAATGTTGTATGTGACCGAGTTGATGCTGCTGACGATGGGTCTGAGTGGTGTTCCTTCCTTGTGAATCTTTGGAAGACCATATATACATGGGGTGGCTTCTCCTGGATAGAGTTTGTAGTAAAATGAGCGGTCGATTACTTTGTCCTTTAGCAGCTTCTGTAAATGGTCCGTGATTTTCTTCTTGTATCTACTTGTCGGGTCCCTCTTCAGAGCTTCATATGTTGTGTTGTCATTCAAAAGTGAGATGACTTTGTTGTGGTATTCTGTGGTATTCAGTATAACCGTACAACGTCCCTTATCTGCCGGTAGAATTGTGATGTTCTGGTCTTTGCTGAGCGAGGAAACGGCTTTTCTTTCTTGTGGGGACAAGTTAGAAGGAGGAGTCTTTGCATTAGAGACTGCTGCTGTAACTTTGATCCTCAGTTCTTCAGCTTCTGCTTCCCTTAGGTTGTTGTTCCTTATAGCAGATTCTGTTGCCGTGATGAAATCAACTGTGGGGATGTGTTGTGGGGAGATAGCAAAATTGAGTCCTTTGGCTAGAACGTCCTTCTCTGTTTGGGTGAGTTTTCTGTCTGATAAGTTCTTCACCCACTGTTCCTGGATGTCCATCTGGTTGGTGTCATCTGGTGGTGGTCCAATTAGTTTTGATGTTTTTGGCTGCAGGTTTTGGAATTTGCATTGTTGCCGTTCTTTGCTCTTCATGTGCTGTGCTAGTTGAGCCTTTTCTGTGAAGCTGGAAACTTCCTCTAACACAGTGCTAGGTAGAAGTTCAGAAAGCTTCTGGGTGATGATTGNAAACTAAACAACAACTACACAAGCGCATGGCACAGCACAGGAGAGCCACCTCTTCAGGCCAAGACTCTGCAGTCCACCTACACCTGAAGGACAAGGGCCACACCTTTGAAGATGACAAAGTCCACATTCTGGACAGAGAAGATAGATGGTTTGAGAGAGGAGTGAAGGAAGCCATCTATGTCAAAATGGAGAAACCATCATTAAATAGAGGAGGAGGACTCAGGTTTCACCTTTCCAGCACCTACAATGCAGCTTTGAACCAAGTTCCAAAACAGTTTCAGTCCAGTTCACACCCTCCTGCATCTAATCAAAACAACGACTCACAAACAATAGAGGCTAACGAGGCTAACGACTCATCAAGAGGTAGGGAGGAGGGGCATTCACAGGCAGATGCTGCTCGTTGAGCAACAATAGACAGCTACAGTTTATAAGATCGACCCTCCCATATTCCAGTCAGAATTGACAAAGCTCCTCGGATGAGAAGCGAAACGTCTTCAAGAAACCAAAGAAGTCCAGTTGCCTTCATTTGAACCCCTTGGATTACCATGACCTGGATGACTGAGAACCTTCACCAGCATATTGCCCTACACTATGGGAAAGACACCCTTGGAATAGTAAGGGAATATGAGAGGACATCTAGGAAGCTGGCTGACTACAGAAACCACCTCCGCTTCAACCTGAGATGCAGACAACAAAGTCTCTTTCCAAAAAGCCTGAGACTTAGAAGCACCATTAAAGGACACAGAGCAGAAGGGATTCTTAAAAAAGCACAACATCAGCTGCTCAACGAACGGATTAGACAGACCCACTTCACCATTGAGGCCCTTACCCATAGGATTGCAATCATCACCCAGAAGCTTTCTGTACTTCTACCTAGCACTGTGTTAGAGGAAGTTTCCAGCTTCACAGAAAAGGCTCAACTAGCACAGCACATGAAGAGCAAAGAACGGCAACAATGCAAATTCCAAAACCTGCAGCCAAAAACATCAAAACTAATTGGACCACCACCAGATGACACCAACCAGATGGACATCCAGGAACAGTGGGTGAAGAACTTATCAGACAGAAAACTCACCCAAACAGAGAAGGACGTTCTAGCCAAAGGACTCAATTTTGCTATCTCCCCACAACACATCCCCACAGTTGATTTCATCACGGCAACAGAATCTGCTATAAGGAACAACAACCTAAGGGAAGCAGAAGCTGAAGAACTGAGGATCAAAGTTACAGCAGCAGTCTCTAATGCAAAGACTCCTCCTTCTAACTTGTCCCCACAAGAAAGAAAAGCCGTTTCCTCGCTCAGCAAAGACCAGAACATCACAATTCTACCGGCAGATAAGGGACGTTGTACGGTTATACTGAATACCACAGAATACCACAACAAAGTCATCTCACTTTTGAATGACAACACAACATATGAAGCTCTGAAGAGGGACCCGACAAGTAGATACAAGAAGAAAATCACGGACCATTTACAGAAGCTGCTAAAGGACAAAGTAATCGACCGCTCATTTTACTACAAACTCTATCCAGGAGAAGCCACCCCATGTATATATGGTCTTCCAAAGATTCACAAGGAAGGAACACCACTCAGACCCATCGTCAGCAGCATCAACTCGGTCACATACAACATTGCAAAACACCTCTCCACCATCTTGGCCCCCCTGGTTGGAAAAACCCCACATCACATACAGAACTCAGTGGATTTTGCCAATAAAGTTCAAGATCTCAAACTGGCTCCAGGTGAAACCATTGTCTCGTTTGACGTCACTTCACTCTTCACTTGTATACCCACAGCTGAAGCAGTAGAAGCGGTCAGGAATAGGCTGGAACAAGATGATTCCTTAACCGATAGGACAAAACTGACTCCAGACCAGATCTGCACCCTCCTAGACCTTTGCTTTTCCACCACCTATTTCAAACACAATGACAAGTTTTACCGGCAGAAACTTGGATGTGCCATGGGCTCCCCAGTATCACCTACTGTCGCCAACATCTACATGGAGGAAGTGGAAACCAGAGCATTGAACTCCTACAATGGAACAACACCTAGCCACTGGTTCAGGTATGTGGATGACACATGGGTCAAAATTCTCACGCAGGAAGTAGAAGGTTTCACCAGGCACATTAACGCTGTGGACAAGAACATCAAGTTCACCAGGGAGGACGCACACAACAACACACTGCCCTTCTTGGACTGTGCTGTGCAAATTGAAGAGGATGGAAGTCTCAGCATTGAAGTCTACAGGAAACCGACCCACACAGACCAGTATTTGCATTTCGACTCACATCACCCACTGGAGCACAAAATGTCAGTTATCAGGACTTTACACCATCGGGCAGAGAATATCCCCACAAAGACTGAGGGAAAGCAAAAGGAAGAGAAACAAGTTAGGAAAGCGCTCCAAAACTGCAGATACCCCAACTGGGCATTTGTGAAATCAATAAAGAAGTCTAGAAAGGAATCCACAGCAGCAAACAGCAAAGAGAAGGACAACAGGCGCAGAGGTACCATCATCCCATATGTGGCAGGAGTCTCTGAGAAACTGAGAAGAATCTTCTCCAAACATAACATCCCTGTAAACTTTAAACCCAACAATACCCTCAAACAGAGGCTGGTCCATCCTAAAGACAAGACACCCAAACAGAAGCAGAGCAGCGTCGTATATGCAGTCCAATGCAGTGAGGACTGTCCAGAGCTTTACATAGGGGAAACTAAACAACAACTACACAAGCGCATGGCACAGCACAGGAGAGCCACCTCTTCAGGCCAAGACTCTGCAGTCCACCTACACCTGAAGGACAAGGGCCACACCTTTGAAGATGACAAAGTCCACATTCTGGACAGAGAAGATAGATGGTTTGAGAGAGGAGTGAAGGAAGCCATCTATGTCAAAATGGAGAAACCATCATTAAATAGAGGAGGAGGACTCAGGTTTCACCTTTCCAGCACCTACAATGCAGCTTTGAACCAAGTTCCAAAACAGTTTCAGTCCAGTTCACACCCTCCTGCATCTAATCAAAACAACGACTCACAAACAATAGAGGCTAACGAGGCTAACGACTCATCAAGAGGTAGGGAGGAGGGGCATTCACAGGCAGATGCTGCTCGTTGAGCAACAATAGACAGCTACAGTTTATAAGATCGACCCTCCCATATTCCAGTCAGAATTGACAGAATTGACAGAATTGACAAAGCTCCTCGGATGAGAAGCGAAACGTCTTCAAGAAACCAAAGAAGTCCAGTTGCCTTCATTTGAACCCCTTGGATCACCATGACCTGGATGACTGAGAACCTTCACCAGCATATTCAGAGTATCCGGTCCACTCCCCTGAAGTCACGTATCTTGCGTGAAGCAGTAACACTTTACGGCAATCCATTCAGCACGGACCAGGCTGGGTACCTTATTTGGTGCCACATCTGGGTAATAGGTGCGTTTTCCGTTTTGAGCTGACCTGCTCCTTTGCAGTCCGGCTGGTGCTGAGGTGACCCAGCACACCCACTGGGACTGATTGGCCGGCTGAAATTCACGCCTACCTTTAGAGGGAGCCTCTGATTTGTGGGTATAATCAGCCAGCAGGTGCTTCCTGCATGCACAAGTCATTATCATTCTGGGTGCTGTGGAGTTAACATCTTTTCTGACTGCAGCTGGGAGCTCCCGCTGCTGAGGCGGTCCTGTCGGCTAGCCGCTCGTAGCTTGTAGAGTAATGTGCCGGTCTGTGATCACCCAGTGCTCTGAATCTGCATTTAGGTTTGCCGACACGCTACAGCCTTTCCCTGTGGTCACATGATTCCTCCTCTTAGGATCTTTGTCATATTTACCAGGAACTCTGTTAGTAAAGTGGCTAGCCGACATGCTAGCTATGCAGTCTGCTTCCAGCATGTTTCCTGCATGTTTTAGATCATGAACACAGCTGATTTGTTTGATTTAGTGATGAACCGCTCCTGTAGACACTAATGAAGGCTGAGGAGACATTTCAGCTGTTAGATTAAGGTGTTAAAAAGACGAACGCACAGCAAGGAGAGTTGCAGTTTTGTTTTTATGACAGTGAATTAAAACGGACTCAGCAAGCCAAAACTGCAGAGTTTTCCTTATATTTGTGTTCTGTATCAGCAGACAGGCTCGCTGTAAACCTGCAACTCTAAAATAAAGATGAATGGATGAGATATTTCAAATACACCTCAGAAACAAGTAGCTGTACATGTGATTAAAACAAACCTGATCCTTAAAGGGGACATGTTCTGCAAAACTCACCTTTTGCATCTTTTTCTGCTGCCATGTGGGTCTCTACTGTCGCTATGAATAAAAAATCCATCCATCCATTTCCTGTAAGCTTTTGGTTTTAGGAATTGTTTGCCTAAACCAGCTATTTCAAAAAGTCCCTGTTTGTGACATCACAAAATCTGTATACTTGAACCACCTCTCATGTGCAAGAGATAACTGCTGTTGGAAGAGCAGTAGCTCTACTCTGAGCCCCTCCCAGATATCAGAGATTCTCAGCCCCCCTGAGTGGGGAATTGGTGGGCGTGGCCAGCAACAGCTTGTTTTCTTAAAGTGACAGAGCCTGAAACGACTCATTCTGGAAGGTACTGAAAATGTCCAGAATAAAACTGCTGAGATTTTTTTACGTGAGGGATTTAGTGCAAAGAACGTCATAAATATGTTTCAGTTTGACCATAGAAGTGTTATACCTTAAAAAAAGTCACAATATGTCCCCTTTAAAGATAATCCAGCCTTTTGTTGTTGCTTAACAATAATAAACGACAGCTCAGCAGCTGTTCTGTTTCTGTTAACGTGACCAGAGCAGTTCAGACTTTAGCCGTGTTTAAAATCAGGAGGCTGGTTGAGGCACAGCACCAACAGTAACCTGAACTGGGTCCACCTTCACGCACCGGTGCAGTGTTGTGACTGTTAGCAGAGGCTGAGCACAAGTCTCCATCTCATTATGATCTTCAGTGAGACGCCTGGCTAATCAGCTTAGCCTGTCTGTGTTAGCAGGTGACCACAGACACGGCTCTGCGCTCAGAGGACAGCCGGGTGACGTCATATTATCCTTATCTGAGCAGTTTTCTTTTGGGGGGGCAGCCGACTAGCCGTTCCCGCTCTGCTGTTCAGGTAGGGTGACCTGGTGCAGGACCTTTTTGTTTCTGTCCCACATATTCAGGTGATGTTCTGCATCCTGACTGGGTCCAACGCTGCAGGAGGACGTTCACTAAAACTTGGTTTAATCCACTAACTAAAGGAAGCAGAAGCCCTCGTCCTGAGGCTGTGATGGATGTCACACCCTAACCCCGCTGAGTCCACACGGGGTGAAGCACAGGTCACCCGGCCGGTACCAGCTGGCTTCCTTTCACTTTCACTCTCCGGGGAAATCCAGACAAAAATATTCAGTCAGTAATGAGTAAACTCCATCGTTTCATAAAAGTCATTAAAGAGAGGAGAAAAGCTAACTTTGTGGATCTAAAGGTTAAACTCAGGCATCAGAGAGAGGATGTTACTAGGAGCTGAGCTCTGTTTGGAGTTTCGGGTCATACTGAGGCCCTGTGGTGTTGGATCCTGGATCCTGGAGGTTTGGTGGACCAGATTCCAAAAATTCTAGCATTTCTGTCTCCTTCAGACTGGTTCTGATTGACGTTCATGTGTTTTTGTTGTCTGACGTTTGTCTGCATCTGATTTTAAATAAAGTGCAGCAGCTGGAGTGTTGAATTAAAATGTGTAAAAGTAATAATCCTAGTCTGGTTCGGTATCTGGGTCTGGGTTTTTATCTGGAGGATGAATTAATCTGAGTCTACTTTTTCATTTAAATAATGAAAATATTATTATTATTATTATTTTACACCAAATTTACCATAAAGAACTGGAACATTATCAGGTGGATTCATAAAATATAACTAATACACGAGTAGGAATGTGTGATAAACATGACGTGAGTCAGAACCCTGCTGCTGTTGGTTTGGATCGGGTCAAATATGGCTCCAGAGACGTGGGTGGGAGGGCGTGTCAGCCGGGCCGGTTCAGTACCTCACGGTTCTGGTCAGGATGGTCACATGGGGCCTGTTACAGCCTATCATAACCAAAGTAACCTCGATGTCATTTATACAGAGCGGACCTCCGAGCCGTGGGATGACCTTGTGTGGCCCGGACACCAGCGGCCAAATGTCCCCGACATAAAAACCACATCTTGCTGACGTGAATGTTCAGTTGAAAATAGATGAAATAAAAATAGATTTTCTGTGAGCCTGCATCCGAGAGCACGGCCTCCACTCTAGGTATCGGCTGATGGAAGTGTTGATGAGCATGCTCCTTAGTTGGCAGTCGTGCGGAAGTGATTTGTGCAGATTTGTTGGTGGACCATAGGCTGTGTGGATGATTCAGCAGTGCCCCCCTCCCACGGCCATGTTCCTCAGATCTTTCTGGGGTACTTCTGTAGTATTAGTCCCACATGGGTAGAAGCATCAGGCCCAGAGACAGACAGACAAGGAGAAAGGCTCAACGACTGGCATGGTGAGCCTGTCCAGAAAGGGCACATGCCTCCATGCACAATTATCCACTGTGCATAGAAACAGCAGCACCACACACACACACACACACACACACACACACACACACACACACACGGTTTAACCAACAGGACAATAATAAAAAGGTTTGTATCAGCAGACCCTGACTTGGCTGTTATCTCTGTGTTGTTAGTGAAATCTAATCTGACTGAACACATCTCACCCATCCCTAAGGAATCGTAAAACAAGGCCAACATCAGTGGATGTCTGCTGGTGATGTACATCTAACACTGCATCACAACTCCTGCTTCACAGCATCTTCTTCTTGTGTTTCTGTTGTCTTTCAGGCTACCTCAGTGTGCTAGCAGTGGTGCTAAAAACAAGTAACGAGTCACCCTGGACAGACGAGTTTGACAGTAAGCTCATGAATTAATCAACCTCCCAAAACCCTTTCATTCATGTTCTCACGCCACCTGCTGCCTGTGTGATCCTGCAGAGGTCGAGTTGTCGTGTTTGATCGAGTCCATTTCCACAACAAATCCCAGAATTGAATGGAAGAAGATCACAGGTGAAGGACCAAGCTACGTGTACTTTGACAAGAAGATCTCAGGTAATTCCTGAAGGGCACACGGGGATCTCTCCTCAGCTTGTTGATCACTAATGCTCTGGTGTGGTTGCTGACAGGTGGCTTGGAAGGCAGAGCTGTGATCAGAGAACCAGCCTCGTTACTGATAACCAACGCCACCCGATCGGACACAGCCAAGTACCGCTGTGAGGTCACTGCCGCCGAAGATATGAAGTCATTTGACGAGATTGTGATTAACCTGGTTGTAAGAGGTTCGCTAACACACCAATAAATCTGCAACTTTACCTGTTAATGTGAAACGGCAGATAGCTATTCAGAGCAAGACTTTGGTTAGCTAAACACACTTTGGATGCTGTAAAGTGACACCAGGTTGTAGGTCACTCCTCCCCGTTGGCTTAAACACGAGGATGTGTGGTGACCGAAGCTGCCCAGCTGCAAAGGCGTGTTCGGGCTATAAGAGGAAGTGTCTGAAACTGCAACTGTTCAGAAGTGCGAAGCTAAAGAAAGCAAGAGCTGCGTGTTTTGGTGCTGTTTACTGGCACTGAAGAGAACCTGTGTTCTCACCCGGTTCTGGCACCGGTGTCAGTCCGCTGATCCATGAGGGTTCAGGGTGACTCTGGGTTTTTAAAGCTTCAGAGTGAATGACACGCCTACCAGCATCGTGCAGAATGTGTCAGATTGTTTCCTGCATAAAACCATAATGCTGAGTCTGATCATATGTTCTGTTTCACAACAGTCAAGCCTGTGGTGCCAAAATGTAGCGTTCCAAAATCGGTGCCTTTTGGGAAGTCGGCGGAGCTGAGCTGCGTGGAGGACGAGGGCTTTCCTAAGTCTCAGTACCAGTGGTTCAAGAACAGGGAGGAGATCCCATTTGACCCAAAAACCAGCGTCAAGTTCTTCAACTCCTCGTACACGCTCAACGCAGACACGGGAACTCTGGTCAGTGTGTGTGTGTGTGTGTGTGAGTAGCTAGGGCGGGGCAGTGGGGACGGTGGCCTAACGCCCAGGGGAAGGGGCAGATATTTTGGGGAGACAGTTGAGGGGCTGGAGCCACGAGGGGAATCTGCTGCCCTCATTTGCACATTCCTTAATTCATGCTTACTTTCCAGCACCTCTCAGACGCTCTCCTGTCAGCTGCTATTCTGTCTGTCCGTCTGAAAACCGGTTTTTACTCCAAACTACTGAGAGCTGAAGCGTTTACTTTTCCCTTCTCACCTTAAACACAATTAGAACTTGTGAAAAGGTCACGTCTGGGTGCATTCACCCCACTGAGATCCATTTCTGCTCTTCTGTGAGGTTTTGGACTTTAGCCTATGCTTTTTTAGCAGTTTCTAGATCAAAACATTCAGCCAACTCAGGACATCATAGCTACGAATTTAGGTGCTTATGACTTTTATTCTTTTAACTCCTTGTTGACTATCGTCACAAAATCACATCAAACTGACCCTAAAGGCTCCAGATGGAGCATCAGGATTAGTACCTTCATCAGAAACCTGCCATCTCCAGTCCTATGCATGTCTACTGCCCTCTGGTGGAGGATCTACAGATGGCAAGGACCAGTTTTATTTGTTTATGATATGATTACATAATAAAACAGATGATGATATAGTTGTTTTATTAACATTAGACGGTAGAGGGTTCTGAAATTATTATTGTTTCTTATTTCAGGCTTTATTTGACATTTTTGTCCCATTAAAACACATTTCTGTGGCTTTAGACCTTAAAAATACTTTGTTTTCTTCAAAAAGTAACTATTTTCTTCATAATTCCACAGAAACGTCTTACAAACTTTTACAGGTCACAGGATATTAGGCGTCTTCCACTTGAAGCCATGTTTAATATATCTTACCGTGCTCCTTTTGTCCAAGTTTAGGTTTTATGAAAAAGAAGTCTGTGACAATTCTTCCACATGTTCTCAAACAGGTCTTTTCCTCCCACAGCTCAGTGACTATGGAAGCACAGATACATATCCTCTTTGTGTATTTTTTCATTTGCAGATACACATAAAAGCCTTTTTTTGATCAAAATCACCAAACTTCATTTTGACTGATATCAGCTGGAGTAAATAGTGAAACGATACGTTTTTTTATTTTGTCTGTTTTTTGCACAGGAACTCCTCATTTTCTTTGTTAAACCATGTGACTGATGAGGCACAGGGTCACACGTCTCCATGCATGAACACAAGAAAATAAAACCATCATTTAGCTAAATCTCAGCTCTTAAGCATGACTCAGCATCTTCGCTCAGTATTAACTTGTTCATCACTTTTAAACATGTTGATCTGTTTTTAGACAACGAGCGACTGAATAAAAGAGAACCTGTTCTCATCGGGGAGTTCCAAAAGTCTGATGTGTTTGATTTCTTTGCTGCAGAAATTCATCTCGGTGAGGAAAGAGGACGCGGGCGAGTACTCTTGCCGAGCCAAGAATGATGCTGGGCACGCGGAGTGTGCATCCCAGAAGATGGAAATCTGTGAGTGTCCAACAGAAATGAATGGTGTGTCGTGTGTTTGTGTTTTAATGTTTCCGCTCTGATTGGCCTCCACAGATGACATCGACATTGTGGGGATCATACTGGGAGTGCTGGTGGTGGTTATAGTGCTCTTATGTATAACAGTGGGGATCTGCTGTGCTTACAAACAAGGATACTTCTCCAGCCACAAACAGGCGAGCAACAAGTAAGGCTCTGAAACTCTCACCATCAAACACGTCGCTTCAGCCGACCAGCTGGCCGTAACTGCTGTTTGGTTTGTTTCTGCTAGCTACAAAATCCCAGCTAAAGGAGATGGAGTGGACTACGTCAGGACAGAGGACGAGGTCTGTATGTCTGCCCAACACCGTGAGACCCGGTTCTAATTGTGACAGAAACAACATGTCACAAGAATCAGACACCAGAGAACACCAGTTAGGTCACGGCTGAACATGGTTATGGATGAAAAGGAAACAGGAGTTTATTTGTGACTCCATGATTTCTACCTGTGTGGAAAACTACCTGAGGGTTTAGCTCCAGTCGTCTCTCCATCACTGCTTCAGCTGACTAAGACTACGACTGGGACTGACACTGGGACTGAGACTAGGACTGAGAGTGAAACTGGGACTGAGAGTGGGACTGGGACTGAGAGTGGGACTGAGAGTGGGACTGGGACTGAGACTGGGACTGAGAGTGGAACTGGGACTGAGACTAGGACTGGGACTGACACTGGGACTGAGACTAGGACTGAGACTGAAACTGGGACTGAGAGTGGGACTGGGACTGAGACTGGGACTGAGAGTGGAACTGGGACTGAGACTAGGACTGGGACTGAGAGTGGAACTGGGACTGAGAGTGGGACTGGGACTGAAACTGGGACTGAGACTGGGACAAGGACTGGTCAGATGTGGGGGAGGGGTCCATGTTGGGATGAGATGAGGAGAAGAGTTCCATGGAGGGATCCAGCAGTTACACATTAGAACTAAACTCAGTGACAGAACGTCTAAAGAACAGCTGTTATGAGAACTATTAACTTTTCATACGTTTTTTTCAGCTGAAGTAGGCTAGCGTTAGCTTCACTTCAGTTAAGCGCCCACCCTATAATCAGAGGGTTGCCGGTTTAAGCCCTGACTGTTGCAGTCGTTGTATCCTTGGGCAAGACACTTCCCCCTCCTCGCCTGCTGATGGTGCCAGTATTCAGCAGCCTCGCTTCCGTCAGTGCACCCCAGGGCAGCTGTGGCTACGATGTAGCTCATCACCACCAGCGTGTGAATTTGTGGATGACTGATTGTATTGTAAAGTGTCTTGGGGGGTTGTAGAACCCTAATAACTTACCATTTTCAGCAGGCTCTTCCACATGAAAACATGAATGTACAGAAACTGTTTCATGTATGATAGAAATGACGCTAGTGGCACACACACGCCTGTATGCTCCAGACCAGCAAATGGTTTAAACTCTTTTATAAAGATTCTTACGACGATCAGCCGTCGTTTTTATCAGCAGCTGCTGCTTACCCTTTTTCTGTTTAACTCATGACACTAGCATGTTGTGTTTGTTATCTGACATTAGCAGCAACTGTAAAACGTCATTTAATATTTGGTTTTATTCAGGAATAAGTTACAAATGTTCTGAATCTTTACAGTTTGGCTCATTTCAAGTCACCAGGCTTCATAACAGTTAACTATGTAAGAAAGGGTGACTGTTTCATCTCAGATTATTTGCTATAGAAATCATAAAAAATAAAAAATACAAGAATGTTATTACCATGCTGAACGCCTCCAGTCATCCTGGAGGTTTAGACCGAGTAGGTGTTCTGCGCTGCAGAAGGTCATGAGGTACAATCATGTGTTTTCTCTGCTACGGCGATCTTTGTGATTATGGGATTTTGACTATTGCTCCTGTTGCTCTGTGTGGCCCTGCAGGGGGATTTTCGACATAAATCGTCATTTGTGATCTGAGCCAGGAGAAGACAGCGAGGGCTTTTGTGCTGCGTGGTTCTCCCTCCGTGCTGTCGGACCATGAAGCTGCCACCGTCCTGCTCAGCGCTCACGGCACGACTCAAACACAACAACTCCAATTTGCCAAAGGTGACGGGAGCCTGCAGGACAACAAATATGTACAAATATGAGATGCTGAAGGACTGACTCTAATTTGACTTTACCGTGTTCATCTGAGTTGTTATTTGTTAATTTATAGTTCTTACTTCCCAGTTATTGCATGGATCTAACACTAGCTGAGGGGGCTGAAGGAGGACGGAGCACCTGCTCAGTCTGTTTTGTTAACTTTCTACTGTAAACATTTTGCTTCAGAGCTTTTGTCATTTGTATAACATTTCTTTTCTACTGTTGAAATTTGTCACACTATTTTTGATGGAATATATTTTAAAATGCCTATAGATGAAGGTTTACTTTTTTAAAAAACTGTAAAATACTAACGTTTTTATTTTGTCCCAGTGGTGGATGAGGGTTTGTAACACTGTAACCACTTTGCTTTGAGCCGTGAGCATTCACCCCTTCCCAGATGGGCGTGTTGTTGCATATCCAGATGAGCATCTTGATCTTATTGAGCTTCTGCCGGGGGGGGGGGGCTGTTGTTGATGTTTGTAGATAGTCTTAGTGAGCTTTGGAGTGTGCCACCTAAATGCTGTGAAACACTGTAACACAATCAGTGCAAGGTTCTCTTGGTTTAAAGTGTCCTTCAGTGCTTGCAGTTGATCTTGTAAATATTGCAGTAACTGGTTGTCACACATACAGAATAACAGCTAGAATGATGATGTCACAGGGATTGTTAGTTAACCCCCCAGCCTCAAAGGAAGATGATGCAAATCTGAAAAATACAAGATACGTTTGATTTTGCTGAGGAAAACAGCCGCTGTGTTAACACTAATGATCAGACAAACAGCCTTAAAGCAGAACTAGCTCTGAGTTATCTGGACTCATTAGTCTAAGTGCTGACTCAGCTCTCTTTAGACCATCAACATAAATACAGATGGATGAAACTCCACCTCCTTCTGTTGTTTATTCATTTGGCAGACTTTCTTCCTAAGCCACTTACCAGATGCCTAACTTGCACACATGCATGAGGCGAACGTGCAAACTCCACGCAGAAACGCGGGATTGGAACCAGCAACCCTCTTGCTGCAAGGCAACGGGGCTACAAACTGCACCACTATGCAGTTGTTGTAAAGTGAAGCCAAAATATCTCATTTATAGGAGCCGCCGTGTTGTGTTTTTACAACCAGCGTCACTGAGGATGTGGGTCTGTAAGCTCCTCCTACTCACATGGCTGAAGTCCCGCCCACTCACCTTGACTCATTAATGGTTTTTAAGCATAAAAAAACTTATTAAATGGACCACACTTGTATAGCACCTTTCAGAGTCAGAGGACTCCCAAGTGCTTTACACTATAGTGTATCATTCATCCATTCACACACACACACACACATGTGTGCATTTATGGTTTATGAAACCACTATGACTTGGTGGTGGTTTATGGGGACACACATTTCCTCATAAACAGGTAATCTGTTGAACACAAAAACTATGTCAAAATGTTTTATTTTACCCATGGAAGATAATGCTCACTTAAAAAATAAGAAAAACCTATCAGAACATACATACATTCCACTATGACATTTTGAATGGTTTATGAGACCATGACAACATGGTGGTTTGTATCCCACACACACGAATTCTTTGCATCTGGTGAACACAAAAAGTATGTCAACATGTTCTATTTTACCCATGGAAGAAAAGCCTCACTTCAAAAATAAAATAAAAACTATCAAAAAATACACACAATCATCTATGACATTCTAAGGGCGTTATGAGACCCTGGAGGTCTGCATACCACACACGCGACGTGGTTTACGAAACCAATTTTAAATTGGCCATGAAAACCAAAAGAAAGTTTAAGTTGCTGAAATAACTAAATAAAATGATAATAGCAGTTACAAAGTCAGTATTTAATCAGCTAACAACATTTAGATTTTACTTTTATAAAAATTTGCAGCACTTTAAAAGTCATGAATTACGAGACCACCAAAAATGGTCTCATAAACCAAATGGTCTCATAATGCGGGTGTGTAACCTGACAAATTGGGCTCGCAAAACATAAATGCACACACACACATTCACACATTGGTGGTGATGAGCTACGATGTAGCCACAGCTGCCCTGGGGCTCACTGACAGAAGGGAAGCTGCCGAGCACAGGTGCCACCGGTTCCTCCAACCACCACCACCACCAGGCAGGGAGAATTAAATGTCTTGCCCAAGGACACAACATCAGAATTCTCTGCTGGGAGCTGGGATTGAACCTACAACCTCTCATCACAGGACAACCCGCTCCACCTCCTGAGCTACTGCTGCCCCAAAATAATAGTTACATGGGATTGAAATTGTAACAATTGAACATACAGCAGCAGTTAGAACAACCTAAACCTGGGCAACAGTGACAGAGGAGTTAAGAGCCCCCCCGTAACCGGAAGGTTGCAGGTTCATGATCCGCCCAGTCTGTCACAGTTGTTGTGTCCTTGGGCAAGACACTTCACCCTCCTTGCCTGCTAGTGGTGGTCGGAGTGGTGCCAGTGTGTGGCCTTGCCTCCGTCAATGTGCCCAAGAGCAGCTGTAGCTACGATGTAGCTCATCACCACCAGTGTGTGAATGAACGTGGTGTTGTAAAGCACCTTGGGGGGTCGTAGGAGTCTGGAAGGTGTTATATAAATACAAGCCGTTTACCATCTAAATCAGAACATTCAACATGGGAATGGTTCCCATTGGAGGGGGCGGGGCCTAATACATCTACCACCCCTAACCACTAGGGGGTGTTTTGGTTCCTTTTGGCTTCAACCTATGTGCTACTTTTCTTTGTGTTGTTATTTAAAACTACTAAAGACAACAAAACTCAACCAACAACCAATTTGTTTACAGTAATATTCTGAATATAGATATAGAACCTTTAGAGCCTGCCAGCCAAAATCAACATGTGATTTAGTAATAATTTTAAAAAGCGAAGGCAGCTTTTATCTGTTAAACAGATGGATCTTTGTTATCTTTTAGCCGCTCAGTAATTTGAGAAGCATCCCATCATCAGCTGGTGCAGATCCTTCCCTTTGACACGATCTGGTCATGAATCATGCATCCAGCTGGTCCAGGCTGGAGCAACAACAGCCAGCAGCAGCTTTCTGCTCCATAAACCCGGAGCGCTCCTCTGATCCGTGGAGCGGTGAGGAGCTGTTCCTTAAACAGGATGTGTTTTACCTGCCTGGTTCTCTGAAGGCTGCTGCTACAGGACACACGGATTCCCCTCAACAATTACAGTTCCCAAAGTACCACTGATGATGTTCAGAGATGCAGATTTGGGATGATGAGATAAAACTCCACCTGACCTGTTGAGACTCAGGAACAGAAAAGGGTTTTATTTAAAGTCCAGTCATGATCTAACCTGGCTTTACGTGATGATAGTTTAATATCATATTTCATTTGAGCTCAGAATCTCACGCCTCTGCCAAACTGAAAGCATCTGATCTTTAATTCTAGTGAGATGACCCAGCTCAGGGTCTGGGGGGTTCACTGACTGTACATAAGTATGTTTTTTGTGATTTTTTTTTTGTTATTTCTTCTCAAGATTATGTAAAGTGAGGTATTTAAGTAGGTTATGTGAAGTGATTTTCATTGGTGAGACTGACAAAAGAAACCTTTTATCTGAACAGAGTGACCTAGAACCTGTTGAAATGGTTTTAAATAAGGAACTCAGAGCAAACAGCCCTTGTTAGTTTGGCTTTTTTCAGTTTAAAAATCGACCAACTAACATCCTGCTTCAGGGTGCCCAGCAGCCCAGAAGGATCTGCTGTGTTGTGACATATTAGAGACTATCTGTCCTGTATTTCCTGGGTGCGAGTCAACGTGCTGCATGGGCGTAACGGGTTTAGTGCTGGGCACACGCTGGGCTCCACAGCAGGAATCTTCTGTAAACAGCTCATTCCTCTTCAGTGCCTTCTGCCTTCAGACACGTCTGGGTCTCCTCACCTCCAGCTTGGCTCACTAACGTGGTGTTTGAGAGGAATGATGTTCCTGCTACCTTCGCCTCTTTACTTATCTGCTCATTTGTAAATACTCTTTGTGTTCTTGGATCTGAAGGTGTAAACATCTTGAGGTAGAATTGAAGAAATGTTAGTGCCTATATAAATAGTGAAACATATTTTTGGTATTGACACGTAGATCCATCAGGCCAGATGAAAATCTGTCAGATCAGACTCTGACCTGATGATTTAACAGTGAGCTCCACTGCTGCTCTGCTTCCACACACACACACACACACACGACTGTGTTCTCTTCAGCTTCAGGCAGGTGGAACTGTTCCAGTATTCGCTTGTTTTTAACCAAAGTTTGTGCAAAATGTTGGCAGCAAACAGGAAGTTGTGTAGACGAGCTGCTTTACCCTACAGGCGGTTCTGACCCGACGCGTGAGCGGGCGGGTTAGATAACGGGAAGCAGCGACAGCAGTGGTTGTGTTTGAACATCACACCCGTGTGTTCGCGTTACCTCGGCTGTCTAAGAACTGAACTATTCCTGACTGACATCATGACTCTGACCCAAACAGAGGAATGTCCGTCGGCTCCAGCTGAGGCTGATTTTCTTCATTTTAGAGCAGCTAATTGTGATTAATAAAACACTTCTTATATCACTGGAGAACGTGTGTGTGTATGTGTGTTTACTGCAACATCCTCCTGGTGCTCTGGCCTTAGATCAGCTCTTTATTCTGTTTGTTCGGATTTCTGTTCCTGGAGCTCCATGGTGAGAAGCTGCAGAGCTGCAGGACGTTTCAATCACACTAAAATCTGAATAAGTGTACGTTATAAAGCGTTTAGATCGTTGTGTCTCAGTGAAGTTCATCTGATCAAAACTACACCAATACTGGGATGTAAAATCTTATTTTCATGGTGATTATTTTATTCTCAGTCTTTAAACCTTTTATTTTGAAAGTCCGTTAACTTATTAAACCTTTCAAAGCCACAATAGATAAAAAACAGGAATCCTTTATTCAAGCAGGAAAGCATGATGAGAAAGTGTAAATGATAGTGAAGGTGGTATCTGTGTTGCCTCATAGAGGGTTGTAGCAGGGGGTTTCTTTGTGTTCTCTCCCCATGCAGGTGGGGGTTTCCTCCAGGTACTCATGGTTTGCTCCCATATATAATGAATATTTACAGTTCATCAGACTCTAAATGATCTAAGGCTCTGTTTTGGTGTCTCTGGGCCTGTCCAGGTGTAGCCACACCCCCTTACCCAATAACCGCTGGAGATAACCCCCCATGACCCTGTACAGGAACGAGTAATAAGGAAAGGAAATAAATGATGAATGTGGAGCATCACAGTCAGTCAGGAAATGTAGTTCTACTCTGTTGCACACAGGCAGAAGGAACCAGCAGAGTGAACTGAAACTTCACTTAAACACAATCCTCCATCCTAAGCAGCATGGGGCGACAGTGTTAGTGGCAAAGTTAGTGGCAGCAACAACAGGAAATAAAAACATGGAGGGTGAAGCAGCAGAGTGAGGAGATGTGGTCAGGGCTTATAGCAGCATAACTAAAGGGATGAGCCATAACCCAGTTATAGAAAAGTTTTGGATAGGGATGCAGCGATACCACTTTTTTCCAAACCGATACGATACCGATACTTGGATCTGAGTACTCGCCGATACCGATTACTGATACTGGTACTTCTACCACACCCAAAAATGCAATGAATTGGAATACAGGTTTTATTTTCTTCTCTGCTTTCAACAGGAAAAGACGTTGAGTTAGATAAAAACTAAAATATATTAATAGAGATCACAAAACAAACATATTAGGTGAATAATAAATATTTTCTGTGAAATCATTGCACAGTTTTCTACAAACAAAATGAATTAATTGGCACCGTCTCCAGCTTTCATGAACATAACAATTATGAACCTATCGCAGTGTCCACATTTAAAAAAAAAACTATAGTCAGCATTAGCAGCAATAGTGTGGATTCTGAACTAAGCTTTTTTGGGAAACATGAGCAGCAGGTTCTTTTTGATGACAATAGTCATCTCTGCATTTTCAGGTGTGAGCCTGTTTCTGCTTTCATTCACACGGTTTGAAACAGCTCCCCCTATTGGTCAATATAGAAAACTACAACAGAAATGACAAGTCACAGTGAAGCCACTTTCAGGCAACTGGTGTCGGTTAACTTTTTTCTGGTATCGGTATCGGACCGATACTGGTATCGGTATCGGTGCATCCCTAGTTTTGAACAGTTTCTGTCTTTCCAGTGGTCTTTTGAACACAAGGAACTTCTGTGGTTTACTGACCTGATGATTTTATATTCTGTCTGACCCTGATTGGCTCCATCATAAAATCCACTGGCTACAAAATCATTTCACATTTTACTTACAAATTACACAAATATTATTAAAAATACAACAAATATAGAGCTGAGTTTCCTTCTGCTGCTGCAGATCCTTTTTTAACGACTGTCTATGACGTCCACAGATACAGAGTGTCTGTTTTCGTTTTCAGAGGAGAGTTGACACTCTGCAGAGCCGACCCCACGGTGAGGAGATCTTATCTGACAGAAAGATGCTGCCTATTTGGAAAATATCACAGGACTAAGTGACAAACTGACACTTTGACAACATCTGTGTCCATGCTGGGTCTGGGCATCCACTTGAACCTAACATAATTGAGTCCATGTCCCCAGCCTCTAACCCAAACCCACCTGGTAACTACAGTAATGAGGGTGTGGCTACACTCTGTAATGGTTAAATGGGAGCTGGAGCTCTGGATGGTCCATCCATGTTCCAACTCTCACCTACATATGGATCATGGCTGAAAGAGCAAGATCTCAGATACAAGCCACGCCTTCATTTCCTCACGCTTGACTGCTACAACTCACCTTTCCTGTGTCTGAACATTCTTATGTCTTAATTTTGATTTTATCTTTTACATTTTAATTGTGCTTGTGAATCACCTTGTGCTTTTGATCTTGAAAAGGACTACAATGAAATCCTTTCTTCTTCTTCTTCTTCTTCTTCTTCTTTTTATAAGTGACCAAAAAGGGAGAATGTGAGGAGCTCAGCGCTGCTTATAATTATTGAAAGGAGTCAGCTGAGATGGTTTGAGTATCTGATTGGGATAACTCCTGGATGTCCGCCTTCTGGAGATGTTCCAGGCATGTCCTACTGGGAGAAGATCCCATGGAAGATCTGGAGCTGGCTGGATTATATTTTTCTCCAACCTTGGAATGCCTTGGAATTCCAGAAGAAGTTGGAGAGGAAAGTCTGGAATTCCCTTCTGGACCAGTTACCTCCACAACCCAACTTTGGAGTAGCAGAAGATGGATGGATGGATGGATGGATGGATGGATGGATGGATGGATGGATGGATGGATGGATGGATGGATGGATGGATGGATGGATGGATGGATGGATGGATGGATGGATGGATGGATGGATGGATGGAACCTGTTATTGTGCCTCTGACACAGGAGAGCAGATTAACTATTGTCAGGATGAGTCATAAAACTAAGAGGATCATTTTAATCTTTCTTCATGAGCCACCAGAACTAATTGGGTAGGTAATAAAATCTCTTCCCAGAAGAATCCCATAATAAGATAAAGCAGCAAACACACTAACACCATTTCTAACTTCGGGTTCCTGCCATAGATTAAAACCCTGCTGCAGCCTGAGACGTGTGTATGAAACATGAGTCTGTTCATTTAGCTTTTTATTGAAACGCTGGGTCATGTATAAAATACCAACACTGAACTGGTTTTCACTCTTTAACCATGTACAGGATTCCCCACACTTAACAATAAATAAATAAAAACAGTGTTTCAATTGTGGGATAGGATTTATATGGCATGATGAGAATTTATATAATACTAAATGATGCCACAAAATATCTGGAGCTTAAATGCAAAAACCTTCTTAAGAGAAGTTGAACGGAAGAGGGCACTGGGACTAATCCTGGGCTGGTATGGCGTCACTCTGCCCTCTGCTGGTCACTTTGTCCTATTGCATTGTGTCTCTGTGTCTGAGCCTGAAACTGTCATCATCCTTTAATTTAACAAAAAGAAGCATTCGAAAGTTCAAATGACTTTATAATAATAATAATAATTCAAAGAAACAAACTACTTTTCTCTAGATCTGGGTGAAGAATGTCCAGGAAGGTCAAAGTCCATTATCTGATATGTGCATTCTTTATTTAGTCATATAAGCAATAACAACACCCAAAACACTCAGTGTGAGCTCCCCCATAAAGCAGGTGTTTAGTAGGTCACTGGTCTGGAGCATATAGGTGTGTGTTAACACACCACCCAGGAGGAGAGTCGTCAGCAATCATTGTTGCTCATTAATTTGGGATGGGTCAAAGGTCATTTCTAAATCTCCTTTTAGAGAGACTAAGATTATTTATAAACATTTAGGACGATGGATGATCTTTACTAGAGGGAATGTTCTGGTGGGTTCACCTTAAGGTCAAAGGTCACTCCCTCAGAGCTATTGTGAGATGCTCCTTGCAGTCTTCATGAGTTCTTCTGGATCCAAAAGCATCTGGAGTCTTTATCTCCACAAACTGCTGTTGACTGTGTTCTTGTTTTCATTTGGGATGTGATGGTGGTTTCAATTATGTCCTGTTAACCTGAAGTTATATTTAATGAATTTATAACTTGTGTCTTTATTATTAATAAATGAAACCTTAGAGATGTGTTTACATTATTATGCAAATTAGTGCTGATGCAAAAAAAATCCAAGAACTTAAAATGAGGTGAATAAACTCCTCCAGCTGGATGCTTTGGGACTGAGATGACCTCTTAAAGCAGAGAGATGTTAAAAACGTCTATCAGACATATAGATATGAGAGCTCTATGAGTTAAAGGCAAAGGGACCAGTGCCTTATAAATGAACATGATTTTCTCTTTTTGTTGTTTGGCGTTTTACTCTGTTGAGCTGTTTTTGAAACTAGTTTTTTATCGAAGCTCTACACAAACAGTTGTCCAGTTTTTATTCTCGGTCAAAGGTAAGTTTTTGTCTAGCCTCATAATTGAGTGAAAACAACATCAGAAATAACAACATGTTATGATGCTCCATGTCAATAGTTCTGTCTGATGTCAGTGTGAGATTTGAGCTGTCAGACTCTAATCAGCTTGTTTTCGTTTCAGCAGCATTCAGGAAAAGTCCTGGGCCACTGATCCCACTTAGCAGGGGTGGAGGTCTGGTGGTGGTCCAAGGAGACCTGGTGCATCTCAGATGTAAACTTGTCAAACACATGAAGTTAAAACAAAAATTTTAACGCCTTTGTATTTAAAGATGAAATTATTTATTTAGAAAGAAATCAGGAGTTCATTATGGCACCAATGAGTGAAACAAAATCTAAATACTCTGCATGTCTGCTGCAGTGTTTTTTGTTTTTTTTTTAAATTACATATTTAATTTATCAATGTAGCTATTTAGTCTTGACTGCTGCTGCTGCTGCTGATATACTCTTTTCCAGTTGTAGTTCTAGAACTGTTCACTAAAAATGTAATCAATGAACTAGAATCAGAATGATTGGTTTAGAAATTAAACCTTTAATTCAGGCCTGTCTGAAGTGAGTAGTAACTGTCCTCTACAGCCATTAGGCAAGGCAAGGCAAGGCAGCTTTATTTGTATAGCACATTTCAAACAAGGAGGCAATTCAATGTGCTTTCCAGAGAAGGAGCAACAAAAACATTAATCAAAATACACAAAGAAATTATTCAAACAATTAGATAAAAGGCATAGTCAAAGGTTTAGCAGTAAACAGTGCAGAAGGAGCAGCATAAGAAACATTCAATCAAAGGCTAATGAATACATGAAAGTTTTTAATTTTAATTTAAAAGTTACTAGAGTTGGGGCCTGTTTGAGGTCATAAGGAAGCTGATTCCATCTATGTGCTGCATAATGACTAAAAGCAGCTTCACCCTGTCTGGTTCTGACCCGAGGTTCTACCAGCTGACTGCTGTCTAGGGATCTGAGAGCCCTACTAGGTGTATATACTGGAAGGAGATCCAACATGTACTTAGGCCCCATACCACTGAGTGATTTATAGACTAGTAGAAGCACTTTAAAATCGATTCTGTAGTTTACTGGTAACCAGTGCAGAGTTTTTAGAATGGGGGTGATGTACTCAGTTGTCTTAGTTCTTGTTAGGACCCTAGCAGCAGCATTCTGAATAAGCTGCAGTTGTTTTTACGGCTGTTTTGGGAAGACCAGTCAGGAGACCATTGCAATAATCTTGTCAAAACGGTAAGTTCATGCCTCAGAGGCAGTGATTCATACCAGTGTGACAACAAGGTGTTTGTTATGATGGTTTACTCTGCAGGTATTTTCTAAGGCTAGGATCGGACTATCACCGGTTTTAAATCCATCTCAAAAACACCTAACTAGAGTTCAGTGAGTTTAGCGTTCTGGACAGTTTGTGTGGCAAAGTCTTACAATAAAAAAAAGGCAGAAACAATAAACATACACAGAGTTTTTACAGATTTGTGCAGATGGAAATATTTGTGTTAAATCATAGGAAACACCCCTTGGGCAAAACTGTGCAGAACTTTTACTTTACTGGTTAAAGTTTTCCATCTATGGATCCAGACATTCCTGTTTGTCCAGCCGCATCACATTGAATTTCTTCCTTTGCAGTGAAGTCTGGGAAAACTCTCCCTGAAGGTGGAATCCTTCAGGACTCCACCCCTTTATTCCAAAAGTTAGACTGGTAGCGACCGATTGGCTGCAGAAAGCTGCAGGAGCTGCAGTGGGCGAGGTGCATTGTGGGTAGTCATGTTTTTATTGTTTTTTTCATGTTCTTGATATAAGACGTAGTAAAGTTTATTTACCTGACAGTATTGATGCTCATCTGGCGTCATCCTCAATTTAACACTGGTGTTTGAGTTACTCTAACACCAGTGTTAAATTGTCAACTCCAGAAGAGTTGGTTTTTGACACTAAATCAGAGTTAAAGTACCAACTCTCCAAAAAGAGTTACTGGTGTGGACCCATATAGATACTTTAAAAGTGTTGAAATCAACTCTGACAGTGTTAATTTGAGCATGTTGAATCTGGTGTGCATCAGAAATGACTACAAGTTCCTGTTTTTCCACAGTTGGTGTTAAACAGAAGTCCTGTTTTTGCAGGGGCCATTACACATCCCAATCTAAAATGTGTTAGTGAGGAACATGGCAAGTCATTTGAGCTCATTCTGAATACAAAGTGATTGATTACCACCTAAATATTTAACTTTTTCTAAAGACATTCAAATGTGTGTTTATGTTGTGTAAATGTGGAACGGAGCCAGCAGGTCTTCCATGTGATTCCCTCTCTGCTGGACTGATTCATCCCAGGAAAGGAGCCGATTCTTATCATGGAAAACCCAATGCTCCCCCAAGAGTACCACAGAACCAAAAGGTACCTGACAGAACAAAGGTGGGATTTCAGATTGAGTAAGAGAATATCTAAAGGGTCAAAATCATCCAGGCAGCAGTTTGTGCTTTTATGTGACATCACTCCAGTTAGCTGAAATAAAGTTAGACAGATGAGTCCAAACTGAGTCATGGATGTAAATCAAGTAAATAGAGATTCATGATGCTTCTCAATCTTCAGATGATCCTGGAGGAGCTGATTAAGGGAGCTGCTGATGTGGAGGCCAAGGGCGTCTTTCACTGAGATATCATGAACATCTTGCTGGATTTTGACTGCAGTGGGTGGAACGCTCGATTCATCGATTTTGGCTGCTATGACTTCTGGACAGAGAAGCATTTTCACATTTTCCATGGTAGGAAATCTGACTTCAGCTGGTTGTTGTGTTTTAACCTTTCAAATAAAGACTTTAATGTTTGAAAGAAGCTCTGTTTTTGTGTTTTGTTCATTTTTCCTGCTGCTACCAGGGCCTGCTTGTTTTATCCCTGCAGAGTTTTCTGATCTCATGAGCCGCCCCTACAACTGTTTGGCAGCATGGATCTCTGATTTCTCTCTGTTGGAAGGACACGGCACACCTGAAACAACAGCCTCGTTAGAGGGGGAATCAAAGTCATCCCCGCTCTGTCCACAGGTGTGAAACACTCACAGGTAACAAATCATTCTTTTATGATTTTGTTTGGTTTTTGTCTTTTTTCCAGAATGCAAAAATGCTTTCAGACATGTCTGACCAGAGACCCTATGAGTGCCACTGGAGCCACCCTAGATGAGCTTCTGAACTCTTCAACTCTCACATGACCATCCCAACATCTCCTGAATCTCCCTGCTGCTCTTTCCTGAATCCACTGCGAGAGCCTCAGCTCCACCCAGGAGCACTGATCCACCTTCAACTCCAGTGACTGAAACTGCTCCAGCTCTGTTTCCAGAGCAAGCAAAAACAACAACTCCTCCACGAACAGGTTTAGGCGACTTCTGCTGGCCTCAAGCCCGGATGAAGAGGGAGAGGTTGGAATTGTGACACAAGTAAAAAAAATGAAGCTTTAAATATATTTCTGCTGTTTTTACTCACTTTTATGCATCTCACGAGGATATTCTCCTACAGAGTCTAATACAATGAAACACAAGGCCAATCATGCTAAATAGGTTATGATCTAATTTAATTAATGGTGGTGAATAGAAGAGCCAAAACCATACTTAATGAGGAGTTGACAAATTAAAGATACATCAAACTGGGATAGATTTTTACTTTCAAAATATTTTTTGTACTTATTAAATATATATTTTATAAAGATTCATAAAAAGTTATAAAATATTTTGTTTCATGTGTTCAGGATGAATTTTACACAAAATAAAAAGAATTAAACAGTTTATTCACTTATCTTTTAATTTAGGTTCTTAAAATAAAACTTTTATGGACCAGATGTAACACACCTTGTCTGACCTTTTTACCTTAAAATTAAATGAAAAGCAACACACACACACACACCTACACACACACACGAGTCATATCAATAAGTCCCCGTTTGTGATGTCACAATTGGGTAAATTATCAACCCCCCTTGCTCTGACTATGAGGACAAACAAATGTGCTGTGTGTTGAATGTGACATGTAGCCAATCAGGTGACAGAGCACGCTGCATAGAGTGAGTGGATTCCCAATCCTCCTCCATCATGTTGATCTTGTGAGGTTCGTTGTGTTTAGTGTGACCACTGAGTACGAGGGAACCTGTCGTTGTCATGGAACCATCTGGAAGTGGGACAACATCATCACCTCTGACATCAGAATCATTATCAGGTTCACTACTCCTTTACTTAAGCTGCTTCTAGAGATCTAGTTTGGAGTAGAAACGGTGAATCTTCATGTGATGAAGATTCAGCTGCATTAATACATGGCAGTAAAATTCATTTTGATGCTAAATCAGTCTCCTTTTGTCTCTAAGTCAGACACATTGGAACACATGTGGGCGATGGTGGCAGAGGAGTTAAGTGCCTGCCCCGCAATTGGAAGGTCGCAGGTTCACGCCCCGCTCAGTCTGTTGCTGTTGTTGTGTCCTTGGGCAAGACACCTAACCCACATTGCCTGCTGGTGGTGGTCGGAGGAACCGGGGGCGCCAGTGTACGGCAGCCTCACCTCTGTCAGTACGCCCCAGGGCAGCTGTAGCTACGATGTAGCTCATCATCACCAGGGTGTGAATGTGTGCGTGAATGACTGTGTTGTAAAGCGCCTTGGGGGGGTTCTAGGACTCTGGATGGCGCTATATCAAATACAGACCATTTACATTCTTCCCACTCCTGGCTAAGACTGGACACATCAGGACATTCCACACCTCTACAACAAAGTCAGCCAGAAAGTACTTGTTAAAGCTATAATGTTATATTGACCTTATTAACAAAGACAATGTTTCTAGAGAAGCATAAATATACAATGAGCACAAAACTTTTACATATTTGATAAAAGAAGTTAAATAAAACTCGAGTTCCACTTTCAAGCGCATAATAAAAACCAAAACCTTATTTAAGAACAATTCAATTATTCATCTCCTACCGTCTTATCTAATGTTTGCAGCTTTTAAAAATGTATGGGTTCACCAAACTGTAAAACAGTAAACACATCTCAGCTTCTGTTAAAGGCTTATTGACCAAAAACCTAACAGATTTTTATCGCTCCATCACATCTTAGTCTGGTAACTGCAGGGTAGGACTCTGTGGTGAGGCTGGATGAGAGCTACTGGGATCTCACTTCCTTCCTAAAGTCTATTTTAAGACGAGATGCAGATTTGGGAAAAAATTCTCTCGCCCTAAAGGTGTTTAACTTCCTGACATCAGTTAGATAATAAAACTTCCTCTTATCAAAATGAATGTGCAACAGGTTTATAGCAGAGGCAAAAGGATGCTAACGTCACAGTTGCAACCCCTTCTTTTACCTTCCTTTTTCACACAAATGTTGCTTATAGCATCATTATTTTATTTCATTGTGGGACTGAACACCTTGTGGTTTGCAAAGGGACAACTCGGTGTTCAGCAGCATGTGTTGTATTTCTGAAGCACCATCTCAAGGCACCTTTAAAACAGCAACTAGCCCAATTCAACACGGCTCGACTCGACATGGTTTGGACTGTTTACAACTCATTCAGCAGCATTCTGGATCAGCTGGAGGCCTTCGTGTACCAATAAAAAGACAAACTGCACTCTGTTTTTTTTTTTGCTTGTTGCAGGCAGTGATGTTTTTCTGTTCCCCAATTTTGTGACGCTAGTCGCTCCGCCCTAGCCGTATCGCTCTATTGTCCTATGGACCTACAACTGAAGGGGGCTCATGAATGGTGTGGTCCAGGTCGGTTGTATGACCCGCTTTTACAACAGCATCGACCCACTCCGACCCGTCCCGGACCCCTATGGAACCAAAGCTTTTGTCACACTAAAACACAACACAGCACAACTATGGTGATGTTGAACTTTCTGATCAGTCACTGGCTTTTTACCAGACTGAACAGCTGTGGGCAGAAGGCAGAACATTTTTGAGAAACCAGTGACCCCACTCCCTAGCCAATCAGTGACAGTGTTGCGTTTTCAGAAGGACTTAGTAGACTTGGAACCACATTCAGGTCAGGTACTGAAAAGTTGGGGGAAAATATGGACCCATGCTGTTGGAAAAGGGGCCTGAGCGAACCCCTTGATCATGATAATAGAGATCAAGTCTGGAAGTAAATGTACGGACTGGTCTCTGCATCGTCTTGGCTCAGAATGTTCCTGATTTGATCAACAACATTACACATATGGAAGAAGTGAATAAAAAAAGATGAGATTATCAACAATTATGGTATCTTTACTATTAGCGGTAAAATCAGTTTGAATATTTAGTGGTTAGTTTTCCACAGTAATTGTTCTATTTAAATATGAATTCATGTCAGAATCCTCTTCAGCTAAATACTCTGAATGACATTAAACACGATGTTTAGTGTGAGCTGTGCCCTGGATTCCCCAATAGTATAACGCTGCAGACCCGGAGACTCCACTTTCAGGCCGACTCCACTTTCAGGCCGACTCCACTTTCAGGCTTCGACTCTTTTCGAGACAGCGACCTCTAATGGACAGATGTTTAACTGCAACAACGCCAGATTCAGGCCAACACCACTTTCAGGCTAGCCTAGTGAACTAGACCAATTCTTGCTTTGCAGAGTTTGTATATATACACATATATAGGATGGCTTGCCAGGCTACTTTCAGGCTTCTTATGCTCAAAAAGTGTTTAATTCCTGTTAAAGCTTCAATCCAGGCTTCTACCCTTCTGTGCTTATTGTTAAAAATGCTTATTAAAAATTTGTATTGATTGCTTATTAAAAATTGTTTAATTGCTATTAAAGCTTCGATTAAGTTCTTTTTTGAATTATGTAATTGCTGGTGAAGCTTATTTCTTATATTCTATTAACTGCTTATTAAAAATTGTTTAATTAATTAATTAATTAATTAATTACAACAAAAATGACAAGACACCTCCAAAAAATAAAAAATCCTGCTAAGCTATGGCTCACCAATAATATTAGCCAGGGTCATTTGGTTAAGTATGATAATATAAACAGACCCAGTGTACACATGCACACATATCCAAATTAGGCGGTTACAGCAGAACAATCACAAATAGGCATTAAATGGTCATACAGAAAATTTCTAAATAAACGAATTGAACAAATAGACCTCAAGTTAGAAGGTAATTATTCCAGTCATATGGAGCTGTCTCTTTTTTTGAGACATGCCTTTTTTTTCAATTGCTGTTAAAGACCCCAGATTTAATGTAAAGCGGGTTGTCCAGTAATCAGAAGGTTGTAGGTTCAATCCCATCCTCGCTCCCACCAGAGAATGCTGCTGCTGTGTCCTTGTGCAAGATACTTAACCCACCTTGCCTGGTGTTGGTGAGAACCCTAAGAAGGCATTACATAAATACATTGGAATCAATTAATCTAACTTTACCTTTAAGAGCAAAATGTAAATGAACAAAATGCTGTGGACCTCTGAAATGATGAACACATTTTATTCAAGTAAAACTTTATTTAAAACCCAGCTGCATTATTATTGGTCATGTTGATGGTCCAATAACGATTGTTTTTCCCCTTCTTAATATTTGTGAAATTGTGGCTACTGAGAAACTTGCACTACAGATAAAACTCGATTTAAAACACTGGATCTGTGGTGTCTATTCCTCATTTTTGTTGTGGGAATAGGAAACAAAAGACTATGAGACACTGGAATGGTGTTAAATGTTTTATTGAGACAGGCCATGGTGCGTGTGTGTGTG
>SSNS01000072.1:474136-495929 GCA_006937985.1 Aphyosemion australe
AAATCATTCAGTCCCCTCTTCCTGGAGCTGTTGGTTTGGCCCCATCAGCTCCTCCAGTATTTAGCTGAGCGAACCCCTCAAACACTGTTTGCCTGTCCAATCTCAGAAACAGGAAGTGGAGAACCTCTCAGCAGTTTTAATGTGTGGACATGGATGTGGCCATCACAAGCACAAAGCTGAAATCAAACACTTTTCTTGAAATTGTACACTCATCAAAACATGTGCAACACAGACAATTCAGTGTTGTATTTCCATTTACAGCATTACCTACCATTTAAAGTGTTCCCCTTTTCAAAAATTCTCTGTCAATTCTTCGGCCAAACTCTTCAACTTCACTGAAAAGGTAAACATACAACTTGATAGATGCTGTAATTACAGAAGTATCAATATTACTAGAACTGAACTGAACATATACTATATCTCCTCTTACCCTAGTATCTAGGTGTAGAATAGAATAGAATAGACTTTATTGATCCCACAGTGGGGAAATTCACATGTCACAGCAGCACCAACACTCAAAGGGTAATTAGAAGAAAGATAAAAACAAGGGTACATGTATATACACATAGGCAGTAATCTACTATTGTAATCTTAGATCACTAAAAAAACACAAATAAAAGATAAAAACAAACGTGGGTAAGTAAACATAATTTATAATGTAAGCAAAGGGTAGCGTGCATTAAATATTAACATAGATGTAATAAAAAAAATAACCATTAGCCAGAAACTGTGGACTATTTCATACTTTTATGAAAATGTTTGCCTATAAGCCTTATTGTGAAATCATCCACAAAAAAGGTAATAACTTAGTTAATTTATAATATATATATATAAATAAAAATATGGACAGTATAATAACTAAATCAGCAATTTAGACCATTTCTTTACTATTAGTTTATTAGCTCCTAGCTTAGACTACACGCGGTGATTAAACAGCGTCAACTCACTTTCAACATATCACAACTTACTCTCTGCTCGTGATCCCCTCCTCGATCCATCTTGGATTGCTATGAAACCCAATAGTATGATACCCTCCTCATGAAACTAGTCCAGGGGGCGGCGCTGTCTCAAAAACAGTCGAAGCCTGAAAGTGGAGTCGGCCTGAACTTGGAGTCGGCCTGAAAGTGGAGTCTCCGGGTCTGCAGCGATACCCTACTCGGATTCCCTCGTTTCCCATCCTGTGGTTTACTCGTTTCCGACATTACCCACTGTCCGTGAAAGCAGCACGGAGATAGCGCCGCTCCTCTGTTCCGGTCCCCGTTACCCACCCCGCGGTGTGCTCTGCGCTAGCCCCACACTTCTGGACAAGTTTTCTCCTGGAACCACCCCCGGGAGACTCCGGGGAAAGGCGGACACTGTCCTACTTCTGCCTGGGACATGAGGACGAGGCGGCGCACGCAGCATTCCTGACTTTCCCTTCCTAACCGAGTAACTGGCAGCGGGGCTCGCTTGGTGCTGTCCCGTGGGGGTGGGAGCCGCTTTTTGTTTAGGCTCCACAGAACTCAGTGAAAGCACCCGCTTCCCCTCAGCCTGGACCCCGGCCGCGAGTCGCCTCAAAGCCTCGGTGTCTGGCGTGTTTTTATCCCGCTGAGCTGTGATGGTGATGATGATGAGGAGGGAATTTAACGGGAGTGAAGCGCCAGACGGAGACAGCGAAAGCTAAAAGCTCATCTCCCCAGCCGACGGTGGTCAGCGACCGCAGCCCAGACCGGAGACCCGCCGAGGTACGTTCATGCTCCGCCTCACGCTCGGTGAGACGAGGTTCATGTAGCGTTTTACCGGAGAGAAACATTATGGAAGCTCCCGTTAACACGGAGCACGTGTGTGTATGAGTGAGCGCGTGCGTGCGCTGAACGAAAATAACGTCTCCCTAGCGAGTGAGTCAAGGATCACGCTAGCGCCTCTTTGTCTCATAAAGTTGGACAGTTTAAGCAGATTGTTGTAAAATGAAACCGGATCCATGTGTCCTTTCCCTCGTGCGCGTGCTCGTGTTTATTAAATGTTTTATGTTAGTCTCGGTGCAGCTCTTGCAGGGCCGGTCCTACAGAGGTGAGGGTGGTGAGCTGGGGGGCATTTAGTTTACACCTAGATTATTGCTTTGTGGTTTTGCTGATGTATTATGCTTATATGTCACGATTGTGTTACCATATAAACAGTAACCCATAAACTGATTTTATACTACAAAACTCCAAGCTTGATCTGGTTGATGTGTTCCCTTAGCCCAGCAAGCCATCCTATATATGTGAATATATAGTCTCAGTCATGGGGCGGGATATACGGTTGTCTTTCAAACTGTCTCCACATGCTGTTGGACAGCAAATGTGACACTAGTGCTGGGTATTGTGGCCAATTAGCATTTCGTCAGCCCCGCCCCCAGAACGGCTATTGTCCAATCACACATCATATCAACCGTTACTATCTGACAACTCCAAACAAAATGATGAAGCTAAGCCTAATTTACTACTAAGCATTAGCCTCGATAGTAGTCGTGTCTCCTTCGTTTCCCTTCAGAACCTCCTCATCGAGCTCAACCAGCAGCAGCATGAGTGCTCCCCCTGCCCGCGGCTGGGCGGAGGTCCGCCTCCCAGACTATCCAAGACCCTTTTAGATAAGACACACCGTGCCGGCAAATCAGCGTAATATTACCTCAACCGTGTGTCTTATAAACGCACATTAAGCCTTGGCCCAACAGCGGGTGGTGTCATGATCACGTGATGAATTAATGCCGAGCTCCGGCCGGGAACTAAAAATGAAAGTAAACACGGGCATAAAAAGTTACATTTTATAAACAGACTCAGCTGAGATGATAGCGATGTAGAGCACTGGGAGCTTTTCTTCGTTAGAGCTGCCTGCAGCTCAGATCATCTGACAGCCGACATCTGACAGCTCACAGGGACACCGCATCGCCGCCACCGCTCCTCGGATCCACGCGTCCCCGGACGCCGGACCTTCTCCCAAACTCCTTGTTCCCTGCTATGCTTCGCTCAGCAGAGCCGACACTAATGTATCCCTCCACTGCATACTGTAACCCTTTTGCCTCGATCTGGATGATATTGAGGAGAAATTGCTCCAAAAAATGTCGCTGACACGCATCTGTCTACTTCTTTCCATCACGGAAATCTGCGGAGCTGCAGTATTTGATCCACTTATTGTCTGAGTTGGCAACAGTAAAGTTACAGTTAAAGTCCCAAGTATTCATCACACAATGGTGAAATTACATCTTCGCATTTGACCCATCCCCACGGTGGGGAGCGGTGAGCTGCAGCTGTGACCGCGCTCGGGAACTATTTGGTGGTTTAACCCCCCAATCCAACCCCTTAGTGCTGAGTGTCAAGCGAGGAGGCATTGGATCCCATTTTTTCAAAGTCTTTGGTATGACCCGACCGGGAATCGAACCCTGATCTCCCAGTCCCGGGGCGGACACTCTACCACTAGGCCACCGGAGCTGGTTAACTAAGGGGGGCGGGGCTCGCCGAAAGGTCAATTTCCTAAATCGATTCGATTTTGATTCAAAAGGCTCTGAATCGATTAATCATGATTTGATTTGATTCAATTCAGTCTGGTCTTAAATATTAATAATTTTTGGATAGGATCATATAGCATTGTCGCTAATGCATGTTTCTCTTGATATGTGCATTTTGCATCTTTTTACATTCTTTTCATTTATTGGCTTATTGTTGGAATTGGGTGTTGCTGAGGTAGAAAATTACATTTAGATAAGCTTCTTCCCATTAAGTAGATTCGCAGTTTGTATATATTGGTACACATTAAGCATGTTTTTGGAACAAATTTGTACCCGGAAGTAGGGCTGTGCGATATGACGAAATGTTTCGTCTGTACGATAGAAAATGTCTATCGTTTAATATGAAGCTCTATCGTTTACACCACGATACGGCGTTTTACGGCAGTATTTTACGTCATGATGCCTTACAGCATGTCCATGCACGCGCAGCGCGCCACGCTAGCCATGCATAAACAAACATGGAGGAGGACGGTAGCGGACGCGGTTCAGACCAGGGTAATTTTCAACAGGATGACCAGCCAACCCAAACGGAGGAGCTTGTACCTAAAAGAGGGGAAACTTCTGTTGTATGGATGTGGTTTGGGTGTAGGAAGGCCGACACGGACCAGAAAGCAGTTGTTTGTAAAGTTTGCCGGTTCCCGGTGCCAACAACAGACTCCAACACTACAAATGTATTTTATCAGCTGCGCAAGAACCACGATAAAGAATACAGAGAGAGTCAACAAGCAAAAGCCGTAAAAGCAGCGTCGAGTGGTAGCGTAAGCGCTCATAACAAACTCCAGACACAGATGCTGCAACAGGCGTTTAGCCGTGGTGCACCATATAACCACAGCTCCCGCAGATGAAGGAGATCACTACTGCAGTTGCCAAGCACATCTGCAAAGACATGGTTCCAATCTACACGGTCGAGAAACGTGGGTTTGGTGAGTTGGTGCAAACACTTAATTCTAACTTTATATTAACTATGAATTTAATTAAAAGAAACAATGCTATATCGTTATGTATATCGTTATCAGGATATAAAATGAGCTATATCGGGATATGAAATTTTTGCCATATCGCACAGCCCTACCCGGAAGTGCCTGCAGATCTGGTCCCAGGTCCGTCTAGTTCAAGGTGAAAAATCAATCTTAGGCCTAATGAGTTGATTTTGCAAAAGTTATATGAAATTGATCCAAAATCGATCAAATCGATTTTTTTACCCAGCCCTAGTTCTCACCCCTACGGATGTCAATCAGCCATATGCTGTCAAAGAAGACGCAAATGCATCCTTTTTCTAAATAAAGGACTTAAGTACCTCTATCTGCTCTTGACTCAAAGAAAAGCCCAAGTCTAAATAGTCAAAAGTAGATGCTAAAGCTGTTTCAAACTAGCCGCCACCATCTTAGTTTTGCTCAGTCACATTAACACCCTGCCCAACAAACCGACTGTCCGGGGCTACGGAGGTTCCAATGGAGTGTGGCTAGACCGGCATGAAGAGCGAAATCCTTTTGCTTCGGCAACAGATGGTCCAGATTTCTAGGCTAGTATTTCCTCCCTGTATGGCAAACCTACTGACATATCGCTGTTACCGGCTGATACGGTCATACACATCAGAGGGAACCAGACCTCCTTTCAGATCAATGCTGACTCAAATCCATTCTTGATCATTTGTGTTCATTGTTACCATCTAATGTGAGACGTGTTAAACTTTTTCTGTGAGCTTTGTCTGCAGTCTGGGCCCATTACATCATTTATGACCAGTTGCTAGAGAAGGTTTTCTCTCTTTATACAGAATAAATTAACAACACATTTGGAGCCAGCATTCTCTTTTAAATGATTGAATGTAGT
Source organism: Aphyosemion australe (assembly GCA_006937985.1). Taxonomy (NCBI): domain Eukaryota; kingdom Metazoa; phylum Chordata; class Actinopteri; order Cyprinodontiformes; family Nothobranchiidae; genus Aphyosemion; species Aphyosemion australe. The sequence goes on from SSNS01000072.1 coordinate 479,490, forward strand.
GTTGAATTCCAAATGAGGTTTTATCCACCAGGGAGTGTCTGAAAGCGCCTCGCTCCCTCAGTGGTTATGTGATCCACAGTTCCCATGGACCTCTCCAGCTAACCTCTGTGGATTGGTTTACAGTGTAATAGGACATGCATGGAAGACCATAAACCTTAGTTAACCAGGCAGTCCTACAACAAACAGTGAGGCATGTACACACACTCAGAGAGAAGAAGTAAGTACACCCCTATCGCAGTTTCTGGGTTTTTAGTTTGACAGTTTGATCAAGTAAAGTCGGTGGAAACACGCAGACATGGTTTACCAAGATTTAGTTAAAAACAATCAGCAAGTGAATCCAAACAGCTCCCACAGTCGTCAGCATGGAGGTGGAGGGCTGATGGTTTGGGCTTGTTTAGACACTCCTCTGTATACCAGAGTTTGAGTTAAATGTGAGGTCATGTTTGCTGCAGCAACCTTTGTACCAAACCTTCCCAAGGTCTTGCCTCATGGCAGGACCTTCAGAGCTGTAGCAGTTGCAGGCTGCTGAAGGTCCTATATAAAGTGTAACGTGTGGGAAAATATGCAGCTTGTTGGGATCCATCCACATACTCTGTGCAATAGCCCCTCGTTGGGGACAAGCTCTTCAATTTGTTTGGGCTGGAGTGACCTGGTTCTGTCCTGCTTCATCCATGACGACTGCTACAGATCATTCAAGCCAGGAAAAACTGTTGCTGGGTTTATTGCTGTTAATGGTGGAATCAAACAGCAAAATAAACAAAGGTTACTTCATCATATCAAACAGGTGTAGTTGGTTCTCAGACCTGTTTCAGAATAAACGACTACTGTTGTAGCCACACACGTGTGTGATTGGTGACACGCTCTACTAGCTATGGCTCATTAGGGTTCTAACTGTCTATGACACAAGTCAGAGCGTAGCAGAAAGCCTGACTGTGTGTGTGTGAGGGTGAGGGAAAACCAACAGTCACCTGCCTGCATTTGAGGCATCTAAGCTGCAGCTGTTGCACAACTGCTTAGACTTTTAAAACCTGGATGTCTGGGAACTTTCTACAGCTGAATGAAGACAAGACTGAGATCCTCATCTGTGCTCCAGACAAGCTGGTTCCCAAAGTCAGAGACTCTCTTGGTCAGCTTGCTTCTCACACCAAACCCTCTGTCAGGAATCTTGGTGTGACCTTTGACCCAGCTCTCACCCTGGATTCTCATGTCAGTTCTCTTGTTGGCTCTTCCTTCTTCCATCTCAGGAACATTGCTAAGCTGAGTCCCATTCTGTCCCGCTCTGAACTGGAGATTGTTCTCCACACCTTCATCTCCTCACGCTTAGACTACTGCAACTGGCTTTTCTCTTGTCTGAGCAGAACCTCCCTGAACCGTCTACAGTGGTCCAGAATGCCTGTGCTAGGCTGCTGACCAAGTCCTCCAAACACACCCACATCACCCCGCTCCTCTTCCAGCTTCACTGGCTGCCGGTTAACTTCAGGGTTCATTTCCAGATCCTGGTTCTGGTTTTTAGGGCCTTACATGGACAAGCACCATCATACATTGGTGATCTTCTCAGTCCCTACACCCCCAGCAGGTCCCTGACATCCAGCAATCAAAGCCTACTGGTTGTGCAGCGCACCAGGCTAAAGACCAAAGGTGACAGATCATCTGCTGCTGTGGCCCCAGACTCTGGAACTCTCTCCCCCTGAGCCTGAGATCAGTGGACTCAGTGGTCTCCTTTAAATACTCACCTGTTCAGGTGGCTTTGGTGTGACCTCCTGTTGATTCTTCATCACTACCTTCTCTTCATGCTGCTGTTTCTACCATTTCTGTCTTTCTCTGGACCCTATATTACCTTTTCTTATTCATTTTTGTCTTCTTTCACATTTTTTAATCTAAATTTTTCCTTTTTCCCTATTTTTTATTACGCTATAATTTTTAAAATCATTTTTATTTTTTGTTCTTGTGCAGTGCCTCACGGTTTTTATCTTGAGAGGCGCTATATAAATTTTTTTTTCTTCTTCTATTTGTGTAACTTCTCCTAGATTCTCCGCGTGTCGGAGCTTGATGTACTTTCTGATCCAGTTACCTGCTCCGTTCTACTTTCACTCACTCACCTGTTGATGCAGGCCAGTGGCTGCTTTTTTGTTTGTGAAGGAAAATGTTGTGAAGCGCCCGGCTGGGAACCGTGCAGAGTGGACTAACCTGTTACTAGCTCTGTGATTGTTTGTATTATTCCTCCTGAAACCTGATGACTGTTTGACCAGGAGGGCTTTAGAGAGAATGAATATTCCTCTGACTCCTGGTGACTATACGTAGGTATGTGTGACTGCCTGACTAGACTCATTTAACACAACAATAATCCATTTTAGAGGCAGACTTGTACTTTGTTGACAGCTGAAATGGAAGCTGTGCTGCAGATTTGTTTCCTCCTATCATTGAGGTTGTCACCTGAAAGTGTAATTTAGAGATTTTATTCTCGTGCTGACATCATCAGAATCAGCTGATTAGTACTTCAGGTTATTTTTATGTCTCTGAGCTGAGAAATAACAGCTGATTTAGAATCGAGATGATTAAATGACACACTGGGGATTGTTCCGTAAAAATAAATCAAAATAAATTGGTTTTGAAATGCCATTCTTCCTAACTGGGACATAATTTGGCATTTTCTTACAAACTGACACAGTTTTCCCAAGTCTTAGTGACATTTTTCTGACATGTTTGGATTTAAAACCATAGAGCTGGTTTCAGAGATCCACCACGGTGTTCCAGGGAACGTCTGTCTCTATTAAATTACATCCAACATCTCTTAAACACATTCTTTCTGTAATCAAACCTGCTGTAAACCCCCAGAGCTCACTGAAACACAACAAACTGGGTTTTACATACACTTCCAAACACTGCACTGCAAATGCAAATGTTAAAACAGCATAAACAACACAGAAAAGCCTCATTCAGTCTGAGCTACTGCTGGTCTCTTCCTCTGTTTGATGGTGATGACAAAAACTTTGTTTTTTATTTGTTTACTCCACATGTATTTGTTTTATTTACCATCTGAGAACTAGAAACTTCTAACAGGATTAAAAACTACAAGAAGAACTAAAAGTTTTCTTGTCTGAATGCTGGATAAGGTAAAGCCCCCCCCCCCCCCCCCCCCCCCCCATTCCACCTTTTAGGTCATGAGGGTCATTTTTACTGTTATTGACCTAATTAAACTTAGGTTAAATTTCTGTTACAAGTTGAATAACTACTGATTGAAATTTGGGTTCATGCAGACAGAAATTAAAAATGTGTTATTTTCCTAGACAGTGTGTTTACATGCACATCAGAAAACCAAACTTTTGCCCTAAATAGGCTGACGTTTTTTTAATGCATGTAAACGCATTAGCCTTGCTAAAGACGAACTGGCTCTAATCATGCTGAAGCACCCAGATACTGCGGTAAGAAACAGACTACATCTGCACGGCTCAGTCGAGCTGATACCAGTAACTTCCAGAAAGTGACGCGGTCTTCTGATAATATCATCCTGTTTTAAGAGAAATTGCTGTCACACTCGAAAAAGACGAGGAACCAGTTAAAAAATGTAAAACATCAGTGATTTCTACTTCTACTATGGTGTAGTGTTGGATGCATGCCATAGAGCCCCATGCTGCCCCCTACAGTCTGGGAGAATATTGGCTCACAGCAGAGACGAGCTGCAGAAGGTAGGAAGGAACCATAAACGCTGCAAAGTCCGAAGCGCGTTCCATCCGCGCATCTCATTTCTGCGTAGAATGTACATGCGTCAAGCATAAACCAAGCTTTACTTGTCCGTGAAAAGTTCATCAACGCTGCATCAGCCGAGGGACTGCCTTAAATTTGAAGCACGTAAGCAGTAGTCTAACGCTATTGGTAAGTTCTGGTCGGGGCTCAGTTCCCTATTGCACAGATTTTACGGGGAAGGGGGCGGGCGTAGCAAAAAAAAACCTAGACGTATTGCTTACATTATCGTACACTACATGAAGACAATCACTTTTACGGATTTCTGAAAAATCATACACAATTCTAGCCTGGCAAGCCATCCTATATATGTGAATATATAGTCTGGCCACGAACCATTGACGGCTCTCAGTCGTGGGGCGGGATCTTCGGTTGTCTTTCAAAATGTCAGCACGCAATTGGATACCGCTAGGACCAATCAGAGTAACGAACAACGTGACGTAATCACAGCGACGGAAAAGAGGGAGGCAGCAATGGCGTCTAACATCAATGATTTCTGTCGTTTTTGCATGAAAAACATGTGAATATCAGGTGTACTGGGACATTGCACTACTTTGTTTGATAAAAATAAGAAGTCGCTAAGTATATCAGACAGACTTACGCACGTTGGAGTCTAAATAATCCAATGTTGATGACAAAGCCTTTTCAGACGAACGTGGTTCCTGCGCTGCCGCCATGTTGTTTGTGTTCGCGGCCGCAGCTCTGACGTCATCGGCTACTCCCGCTCTGTGATTGGCCCACAATATAGAGCGCTGTGATTGACCCAACCAAAACTATAGCGAGTGTGATTGAACAACCACAGCAGCGGATCAGGCTGCGAGGGTTCCAATTAAGCGTGCCTAAACCAAACTTTGCAAGGCAAGAAGTTGGTCTAGTTCACTAGGTTAACATTATTCCTGAAAGGGGAAAACTCCGGATTGCTGCTTTAACTTCGTTTGCTTCACTCCCGCCAGTGTTTTAGTGTTTGTGTTGCTGTAAGCTAACCAGAAGAATGTCGAAACGAAAGGGCGCATGTCGCCACCTACTGTACAGGAGTGGAACGAGCTTCATCTGAGAGATCGGTTTCCTAACGTACATGTAAGCTAGGATAAAGGCTCCTAGTTTATTACTTTAGATTGACCTGGATCGACTTAGATGCGTAAACGCACTGAGTGAGTTATGGCTGAGACAAAACTGTTTGAGGGCTGCTGTTGATCTAGACTAAACATGACAAGGATTAAAAAATCAAGGCCTGATAATTCTGCTCTGAGCTGTTTTTTTTGTTGGACCCTTTTCTGTAATGATTTTTATTTTGAAGATGCATCAAATAATTAGCTTGTGGTCGCAATTGACCAATACTTAGTATGATCAGTTGAAATGGCGCTACAATGCGTCAACATAGGGGATTTAAGAGGATTTAAAAGATGTGGTTCACTCATTTTATTTAATTTAATCAATACACCTGCAGTGGTCTATAGTAGGAATGAATGCCTTGTAAGTCGTATTCTGGGGAAACAAAGCTCCGGTGCACCAGTTTTCAGGAACTAGAATTGAGCGACATCAGAGTTGAGCTTCAGATGGCAGGATCTGGAGACTTATTTCCTGATATTTGGACATCTCTCCTCTGATTGGCTAACAGCAACACGACTCTACCACTGACTCTGTTTGCTCTGCAACGTTGATGTTTTATCTCCACAAATAACACAAGCCTGGAGGAGTTCTGCTGTGTGGTGGAGTTGCTAATGCTAATGGTTAGCTTCTACTAGCCCAGACGTTCTCTGCTGTTTCCTGGACGCTAAACCAACAACAGCCTTCCCCGTCGTGAGTCAAGATGGGTGAGTCCATGAATGTTAAGTGACAGTGTGACGTAGATCTGTCAGACTTTTCTAATCCTAGAGTTTCATCGTCTATTTTCTATCAGAAGCTGATGCAGGAGATAGGTGGAGGAGACTATTTTCATGTTCAATCTGCATGGAGAACTCAGAGTGACCAATTAGAATCAGAAATAAGAATTAAAACATGTTTTTTCAGTGAACCACACCTTTAAAAGAACAAACTCAGGGTGGAGTGAAGTGAGTTTTCATGGCTCCCTGCAGAAATAAAAACACACCCTGATTGGCTAATGGGGTCAGACGCAGCTACACTCGCAGATAACCTGAAGAATAATTAAAGTCATCGAGCTAGATGAGCAGCCTTTCTCTGTGGTGGACGACACCGGTGTTCCACCCACTAGGAGCCGCTACGGTAATAAATAAATCTAATATAATAAATTAAATAAATGTCACAACATGCCAAGTAGAGGTTTTTTTTTTTTGCTTTTTTGCACTATTTAGTTTGAGATCTTTTAATGTTTTAAATCTGTTAGATTGTTACTGACTGCAGCTACATTTAAGTGTTTCAGTTTCCCTCTTGACTGAATCATTGCTGCTGCAGCACGCTGGTGTAGGTTCAGTCATCCTGGACATGATCATCGTGAGAGTTTTAATTGTAAACAACTGAGCTGAACTTTTCTGGTTATCTTGAAGACGTTTTACCTCTCATCCAAGAGGCTCCTGCAGTTGTACACCTTGGGTTGTGAGTAGGAGGCTCAGAAGTTGTGGTCAGAAACGAACACACTGATTGTCTTTTAGTTCATTTTTTTCTCTTGAAAAAGTTTAAACATGTTTTTGTCTGAATTAAGGTGATGTTATTGTTCCTTTTTTATCAGATCGTGTGTCTGTAGCACTCATCATAACTACATAGGAGATGTATGACCAATCCATGTGATGATCAGCATCAAAAAATCTGATCAGAGCATCTTAGATATAACCCAACTGTTGTCCTCTGGTGTTAATCGTCCACAACAGACACTTGTATACTAGACTGGTCCCGTCGTGGATCTGAAGTAAAAGATTTGTTATTATTTTTCCTGAATGTTCGATCATGAATGAGGTTTACGCTGCTACCCTGCAGAAGGACTGTAAAACTCACCTCACCCTCTGCTCTGGAGTCACAGGCCTCCGAGGATGCTGTGACATTCCCAAACGACATTCCATTCCACCATAAACAATCCTGGCATTGACACAAGCACTGATTAGCAAGTAGTCTGGGTATTCCCACAAAGGCCCAGCAGAGGATAATGAGACCAGATCTGCAACACGAAGTTCTCATTCAGGATTTTGTTGGCAGCAAGTGGTGTGAAACTACTCGAGCAGACTTGAAGAAAGCCGTGTTGCTAAAGGTTGCTTGTGCTGTTTTGTCAGAAAGGGAGCATTCTTCCAGAGCCTCATTTTCAGAGTCAGAAATGATGATGCATTTCACTCCTGAGGGAGGAGTTTGAATTATCAAGCAGCAAACAACATCTAACTAGTGCTTAAGTATTTAGATAAAATGCAGGATTAAAACACAATGACACTTTTAACGACGATCAGAGCTTTTAATAGTTCTATGAAGCTGTTTCTATAAAGGACAGTTGAGTCATTAGATAAATGATGTCTGTGTGAGTTAAGGCTGTAATGATTAGTCACAACATCAGCTACAACAAAACCAAACATCCACCCAGATGTTGCACCTTTATCAGGTCCAGCAAAAGATAGTGGGTGTTTCTCAATGTCAAGGAACCTTGCCTTGATGCCTTGGTCCTGCCTAGGAGATATGTCATCAGGAACCACCAAGGCGTGTTCAAATCAGTTCCAATGTTCATGTGCTACCGAGGCGTCTGTGCTCCTTTTAGCCCTTTTTATAAGACACACCATGCCGGCAAATCATTGCGGGAATTTTGCGGCATTCGTGCCGCCACGCTTGATAGTAATATTGCGGTAATATTGCGGCTTTGCTGGTCTTATAAACGTACATTAAGCCTTGGCGCAACAGAGGGAGGTGTCATGATGACCATGTGATGAATTAATGCCGAGCTCCGGCCGGGAACTATAATGAAAATGAAAGTAAACACACGCTTAAGTTTCACTTTTGTAAACAGAATCAGCTGAGATGATCATTTGGAGCGATGCACAGCTCCGGGAGCTTTTCTCCGTTAGATCTGCAGCTCAGATCATCTGACAGCTCACTGGGATGGTGGAGGACAGACACCTGCGCAGCTTCGATCGCAATAAAAAGCAAGTTATGTCCAAGATACACAGAAGTCGACGACAGCGTAGAGACCGCCCCCATACCCCCTTTATGCCGCCGTCGCGTAATCTTTTATAAAACGGACATGATTGCGCAACATTACCGCCATGGTCTGAGCTCTTATAAACAACCTAACGCTCCCTGATGCCGCCTCGGCGTTGCGGCAAATTGGCGGCATTGTTTTATAAAAGAGGCTTTTGTTAGCCTTTTAGCTACTTCACCAAGGATACATGAGAGGTGTCTTGTTGCCTTCTCTTGGTCAAGAATTCCCCAGAATGCAGTGCGGTATTTTCAAACAATTTAACCAACATATACACAATTAATAAAGTAAAAGGCTCGATATACATCTATATTGAAATTTAACATCACTATGATGGGTGGGACGTAAGCAGGGCGTGTAAGCAGAGGGCGGGCTCTGGCCAGCCGCGGTCACATGGGGTAAGTCTGTTCCATTTAACCGTTTTCTTTGACCAAGGAAGGACAGTGTCCTCGTAAGCAAGGCATCTTGCCTGGCAAGTCCTTGACATTGAGAAACACCCATGGTTTTATCACTGCAATGTGCTACGTGACGTCTGGGGGCAGTATACTTTATTATTGTTTGTCTAGGCTGCGTACATCTCTCCCAGAGAAGAAGAACGTAGAGTGGGTGACGTCAGTGGTGAATAGAGCTGAGGAGGGTGAACGACATCGAGACAGAGGCTTTGAAAAGTGTGGAAGCCCTTCGGTGAAAACAAAAAGGTGAATTCAGATTGATCAGAGCAGGGATTTTGTTCCACTGCAGGAACATTTGGATCACAATGGTCCTACAGCTGTGATTCCGCCTCTCTTTATGTGAAGTTGTCCTCTAAATCTTTTCCAGTTGTACGACTTCTACTTTTACAGCAGTTTGCCTCAAATATGTAGTAAAAAGTTCATTTTCTGGCAACCACACTATCAGAACATAAATTAAACCAGCTAATAAAGATATTATTTAACATAAAGATGCATTGAGGGTTTGGGTTAGTAAAGGTTAGTAAAGGCTAAAGCCATTTTTATTTTTATTGTGGTGCTGACGCTGTGCACACAGCTCAACCCTTTTCTGTTAAACTGAGTTCCCACAACTACTCATGTTACTGATGCCTTTCTGCTGTTATGGTAATTACAAGCACATTGTGTACAAATGTGGACATGCAAAAACTACATATTCCTATTGTCCTTTTGAACAGAAGTATTTATATTTATGTCAGAAACGACCAGGAACGACTTCAGAAGGGCCAATGAGCCATGTGTAGCTCCTGAGCCACAGGTTTCAGAACATTCTCTGTGCAGTTTTGGGATCTAGATGCTTCAGTTTATTACAGCTTCCTGAAATCTGACCTATTTATATGAAGCATCTTAAAAAATAAAATAGCAGAAAAGAGAAAAAAAAAACTTGTATTAAAATTGTTCTAAGAAGAATTTTCTCTAATTCATGTCTCGTAGACAGATGTTTTTAGTGACCAACCAGGAAAATGACTCAAAAGTCGGTTAGTGTGACGGCTCCATACTGTCAGATAAAGAGCTTCACAGGATTCAGGAGATCTGAAATTAGTTTCTGTCCTTGTTCCTCCTGTTTGACATGAATTAAAGTATTGTGTTCCTTCTCCCTCAATACCAAGCAACGTTTCAGCTTTCAGCCATTACGTGATGACTTCACTGCTATCAATAATTAATACTGGTATAGTGTGTGTGTGTGTGTGTGTGTGTGCGTGCTCACGCAGCTGGAATGTCCAGAGTTCAGGCCAAGGAGCTGACCTTTGTAACATGAACCCCCTCGTTCATGTTCTAGTAGACAGATATGAAGAAACATCACAAATGTGTCCGCCTGCTTGTCCGGGTCCAAGTGGTGGGGGCAGCAGCCCCAGCAGAGAAGTCCAAACTGTCCTCTCCCCAGCAACTTCTACCAGCTCCACCCTATAGGCTGTGTCCAGAGTTTCACAATTACCGAGGTCCACCATCCGTTATCCCGTGCACATTGAGTAAAGACCAAGCATTTAATGTAATCATTTATTTAAAACTAAAGTGACTTGTATGTGTATAATGTGTGTTTTTTTATGAGTGCACTCGTGAGTAAATCCATGGAGAGTGACACATCTGAAGCATCAGGGGAGCCTGGGCTCATCCATGAAGACTCACTAAAATTATATGAAATAGTGGATCAAATACTGATTTACCTATTATTTATTGGCATAAATGTCATTTTTTATAAATTGCAAGTGAAACTTTCCAGTGTCCAGAAGCATCCCAGTGCATCAGAATTTTCTCAGGATCAAGTGCTATGTTTTTATGAACAGGCATCATTTCCTTCTGTCTCTGTCCACTTCTGCTGTCTCCTCTGAAAAGTACAACATCTACCTACCTTGGACCGTCTTTAGATCTGAATCCATTTTAGATTTTACCCACTGAATTATTGATGAGTATATGATCGGAAATCCCAAATCTCTGTTTACATGGACACTAACTGAAATGATCCGATCTTTAAGATTAAAGATTAAGATTAAAGCCATCAGTTGTCACACACACTGGTGGGTAGGGCTGGGCGATATGGCAAAAATGTCATATCCCGATATAGCTCATTTTATATCCTGATAACGATATACATAACGATATAGCATTGTTTCTTTTAATTAAATTCATAGTTAATATAAAATTTCAAGTGTTTGCACCAACTCACCAAACCCACGTTTCTCGACCGTGTAGATTGGAACCATGTCTTTGCAGATGTGCTTGGCAACTGCAGTAGTGATCTCCTTCCATCTGCGGGAGCTGTGGTTATATGGTGCACCACGGCTAAACGCCTGTTGCAGCGTCTGTGTCTGGAGTTTGTTATGAGCGCTTACGCTACCACTCGACGCTGCTTTTATGGCTTTTGCTCGTTGACTCTCTCTGTATTCTTTATCGTGGTTCTTGCGCAGCTGATAAAATACATTTGCAGTGTTGGAGTCTGTTGTTGGCACCGGGAACCGGCAAGCTTTACAAACAACTGCTTTCTGGACCGCGTCGGTCTTCCTACACCCAAACCACATCCATACAACAGAAGTTTCCCCTCTTTTACATACAAACTCCTACGTTTGGGGTGGCAGGTCATCCTGTTGAAAATTACCCTGGTCTGAACCGCGTCCGCTATCGTCGTCCTCCATGTTTGTTCATGCATGGCTAGCGTGGCGCGCCGCGCGTGCATGGACATGCCGTAAGGCATCATGACGTAAAATACTGCCATAAAACGCCGTATCGTGGTGTAAACGATAGAGCTTCATATTAAACGATAGACATTTTCTATCGTACAGACGAAACATTTCGTCATATCGCACAGCCCTACTGGTGGGTGGTGAAAATTGTCCTCTGCATTTGACCCATCCCCATGGTGGGGAGCGGTGAGCTGCAGCTGTGGCCGCGCTCGGGAACTATTTGGTGGTTTAACCCCCCAATCCAACCCCTTAGTGCTGAGTGTCAAGCGAGGAGGCATTGGGTCCCATTTTTTCAAAGTCTTTGGTATTACCCGACCAGGATTTGAACCCCGATCTCCCAGTCCTGGGGCGGACACTCATACCACTAGGCCACCGGAGCTGGTCCATGAGAATAAATGCACCAAGCATTCAATCAGATTAAATAGGTTGAGCCATTTGCAGAGTTGGTAATACGCCGCTTTCAAACTTTTCCAGCGGTTTGTAATTTGGTCAACCATCTGTACGGATCAGAATATCCTGATTGACATGTTTACACGAAGAACTTTTGATCTGATAAGGGCATTCATTCTGATTACTTGTGCCCCCATGTAAACGTAGCTAGTGAGCGGTAACAACTCAGCTTAGCAGGCGGTGTGACAATAGATGAAAATAAGTTTAGCTGGTATTTGGAGAGGAATGGGATTTAAGTGAAGTATTTCCCTCTGCTATGTTTACCGGTCACCAACACTCATCTTCCTGCTTCTTTTCCTTCTCTTGTTTATTTGTAAAAACAAACCTGCACTCTTCTTCATGGTCATCATAGACAATATTTTGGCTGCCTCTCGTTGTTGTAGCACCTCCACCAGGTGGACTACAGATGACCACGCAGGCAGTTTGAGATTATTCTGTTCATTATTTTTTTAGACACACAGCAGAAAAACATTGAGGTCCAGACCCCGGTGTATTCAATGGTAGATACAGCCTTGGCTCCATCGATGAGGTCCACAATGCATTCTCTGGCTAGCGTGCAGATATAATCCTTGCAACGTGTCCTGGTTCGACCTGGGGACCTCCGGCTGACAGGACATGCCTGAACCACCTCCCCTGGGAGGCGTTTAGGAAGCATCCGTCTCAAATTCCTAAACTACCTCAGCGGGCTTCTCTTGACATGGAGGAGCAGCAACTCTACTCCGAGTCTCTCCTGGATGTCTGACTTCCTCATTCTATCTCTAACCTGGCCTTCCAACCGGGCGCGTAAGCACCAAGTAACGTTAGCGAAACATAGTACGTAGTAATTGGCTGCCATTATAGTGGATGAATGCGTTTGCACTGGCTGCAAGGCATTTTGGGCGCGTCCTAGAAGCATTTGTAACCCTCGCTTACTCTTTGAGTCTACTTTTTATGTGCTACGATCCTGGAACATGTCAAGCTCAGCAGTTCAGATTGGGCCTGTTATGGAAATGTTTATTTACTTAGTTTGAAGGCAGGTGAGTTCTTCATCAACTGAGATTGTCAGAGTTCTTTATGCTGGAAATGCAGCCGTCAGAAAACCTTAATAAAACATCTAAATGTTGTAAAATGGACTTAATTTCATGCGAAAGCAAAATCTGTGTAAAGCAGGGAAGGTGATCTCTGTGCTCCTCAGGAGTCTATTTGATTTTGATTCAGAGGGCTGCAGTGGATTTTAAAATGACTGCTGATGCATCACAACCTTGTTTAGGTCATTATCCTGTACAGGATTAAAATCTGTCTATCTAAACTGACTTTTTCATAGTTCTTAGAAACATTGAAGTTCCACAGAGACCAACCGTTGTTATAATCTAGAACCGACTAATATGTGTGTTAATCAGATTCACCAAACCTCAGTCATGGCTCTGAGTATTACACACAGGTCGAACTCTGTTAAGGGTGATAACATATTTGTGTGGGTACTGGGTAGTGGTCCTGCCTGGCTCGTAGCTGTGCTTTAGAGCCCCAGGGCTCCTGAACAAACCTCCAAATCCAATTTGAGTTGTGGGGCACTTGTATGTTCATAAAAGACCCACTTTCTAGTCCCCCCATTCCACTAATTAGGTTGAAGGGTACGACTGTTGTCAGGGTGTGTTAGGGTCAGGTTTAGCTGTCATGTTGTAGCAAGTCTTCTGTCCGTCATTTATCTGTTCAAACCAAACATCTCTACTTGTCTAAATAAGAACATGGGTTTAAAGCACTTGTTTTACAGTTTGCCCCCAAATTTAAATGACACTGATGATTCGACATCCGTGTCATTTGACTTTTTGTTGTGTTGAGTAAGTTGGATATTAACTTACTGATGGAGACTTGACCACAACCTGTGAGTCCATTGTGTCCCAACTATGTTCATGTACAACAACGATTACGTTTACATGCAACCAGTATTCGGGTTATGAACGGGTTATGGTCAGTATTCGGGTTTCTGAAACATTCGGAATAACCCGTTTACATGCACAAATAGAGAGAGTTACCCCTGTATACATGGAACATTTAATATCCCGATTAAAGAGCGTCAGAACCAGGACGTATGGGCTACGTTAAGACGCAATACGTATCATTTCCTGTTTTCTTCCTGTATCCAAAGACAACAACAACAGCAGCAGCACGCAGATAACGGATAGTTCGGAGCTAATAGTGATCGCCTTTGTTTGCGCTTTGGTGCTGTTACTGACCTGGTTTCTTCATCGCTCCAAAAATGTATTGTGTTGCGTTTCACCATGCTGAACTCAGGTTGAATTCTACATGTTCACTTCTGGGTTTCTGGCGCATACAAGACGTTCATCTACTCAAAAGACCAAGATTCCTTGCGAATAAAACATGCACAGAGCGCACCTTTTGAAAGGGTTATCCCAATACGTGTTTACTTGACCTGATATTCCGGTTAGAAAAGGGTTACCCCAGGGGTAATAACCCAGTTTTTAAAAAAACGTTTTTTTGCCGGTGTTTACATGGCCTTGCGGAACCGGGTTATTGCAAATAACCGGTTTTTGAACGGGTTATTGGCTGCATGTAAACGCAGTCATTGAAAGAACTATATAAACGAGATCTTTATGCTCCAGGTAGCTTTGTCACTGATGATGAACATGTGGTCAACGTCTAACCTGGTAGCTGGTCTCCAGAGTGAGACATTTAGAAATTAGAAATTTTGTGGAGTGCAACTAATAATCTTGCTAATGCTCACATTGGTGTGCTCACGTCTTTTCCCTTGAAATAACATCTACATCCACCTTATGACCTAGGCACGGTCCGGTTTCTGGTTGTCAAGGAAAACCCCTTTTTTAAAAGCCAGTGTCTAAATCATTTCAAAGTTTCCATTATACTTTCATTGCATTTTAAATGTCTTTTCATGAGATGAGATACAGTATGGAGCCCAGGGGTGTCAGAGTCTTTCTGCTCTGATTAATTCCAACTGTTTCAAAAGTGAATCTAAATCATGATAAAATGATGCAATAGAAGATGGAGGATTGTTCTAAATGACACCATTAAAGTTCATCTTTGGTGATCAGAATTTAACTGAGGTACACTCGTAGTTCTTTTTCAAACTTGAATGCTACGAATTGGTAAAGAAGCAGGAAGTCAAGCTGGTTGCTAAGTAACAGCCAACAGAAGGAAATTGAGACTATAAGATGCTCTGTGTAATGTTAGAATATTTGTTTTGGAATTCCATTCAGGGACGAGGTGATGCAGTCAGAGACGTGTTCTATAAATAAAATTAAAATGACAGAAACAGGAGAGACACTACCACGGATATGAGAGTCATCTGCCTGCCTGCACCTTTTGAAAATCAGAAGAGTAAAGGTAAACACAGTTAGCTTAACACAGTCATAATCTAATGGTAGGTGTTTGGTTTATTTAGATTATCTGACATGTTTTTCTTAACAACTTAAAACTATCAGAGGTTTTTACGTCACGGTCACTTAAACTGATGAAGTAAATCCAATTAAATGTGACTGAGGGGTTTTATGTTGCAAATATAATGTCATCTAAATATTAGTGTGCACAGACTGGACCACAATAAATCACAGACTGTTATTTTCCGAGTGACGTGTGTTTGCATGTGGATCTGATGGTCCTCCATGCCCATACCTGGTTCAGTTGATAGTAGCTGTGAGGTCACAACGCTGTGATGACAGAATAGCAGAGGAGCGAGGAAAACACGGGCTAGCTGATATCACGACAATATTTAGTATTTTACAGTTGGATGTTGTTCTGTGAACTGTGATGGTAACAACAGATAGAAAACCAAGGTGTAACAAAACACCTGCCGACCCCCCCAACATTAGGTTCTTACACATTAGGTTCCCATGCAGCACCTTACAGTGATGCTGATTTAAATATACATTAAAGCTGCAAGCAGCGTCGTTCGGCCCTCGCAGCTCAGCGCCGCTCCGGCCTCCCTTGGCAGCCCGGGGGGACCTGAGCACCGCCACGGCACAGAAACGTCAACCCCCGCGGCCTCGGAAACTGCGAGCCGTCACTTCATCCGCACCTCACCCAAACTCAGCATCTCCTCCGAGCCTGCCAAAAAATGATGCATCTCACCACTAGGGGATGCTCTAAACTGACCACAGTAGTGAGTTAATCGGTGCATTGTGTTAGTTTGGCGTCAATCAAGATGTTGCGTGCGTTTTGTAGAAGTAAACAGCTTCAAGGGTCGGAGCTAAAGGGACTTGAACCAACAACCACATAAATGTGTTTGGTGCAGTGGAGTGATGACACAAACCAAGTTTCATGCAATTCTGACCATGTTCTTAAAAGTCAATAAAGGTTGAACTTACCTAGGTGGCACCGAGGCCGATGACATTAAAATACCATCGTATGTTGACAAAGAAGGTTTTGTGTTATTTTGGGGTCAATTAGATGCTGCGTGTGTTATCTAGAGGCAAATGGCTGAAAGGGGGCGGAGCTAAATGGACTTGAACCAACAACCACAAAAATATGTTTGGTGCAGTCAAGTGATGACACACGTGAAGTTTGGTACAGTTGTGATGTTGTTTTTCAAAGTTATTAAAGTTTGAAGTTATCTAGGGGGCGCTGTGGGCGATAACATTAAAATCCCATTCAGGTCATCCTAGGTTGACAATGATGGTTTTGTGTTAGTTTGGCATCAATCAGATGTTGCATGTTTTATCTAGAGGCAAAGGGCTGAAAGGGGGCGGAGTTAAACTTATTTGAACCAATGAGCACGTACATTTGTTGAGTGCAGTGGTGTGATGACTCCCACCAAGTTTGGTACAGTTTAGAGCTTTTTTGTCGAAGTTATTAAAGTTTTATTGTATCTAGGGGGCGCTGTCCCAAATTGTATTAAAAATCCCATTGAGCAGTTTGTAGGTCATCAACAATCATTTGTGTGCAGTTTGGTGTGAATTGCACCATGCATGTGTTGCTCAGGGCCAAAAATGTCTGAGGGGGCGGG
>SSNS01000072.1:497888-565775 GCA_006937985.1 Aphyosemion australe
AAAAAAAATTTGTGACTCTAGCCCTTTTGGTTATGAAGTTATAGCCATTTAAAAATTTTTGGCGAGTAGTCGAACTTTGAGGCCTGGCCCCGCCCCTTCAACCTACACGAAAACTCAGGAATCTTATCTCATTTTGATCGCCCATCCCTTCTGAGCAAAACGAGACCGTTTTCGAGACAATCGTGCGAAAAATGACCGAGTAGGTCAATCAAGAACGGACCCTACAAACGGCCAAAACGGGGTCAAAATCGCTACTTCAATCCAAAATGGCCGACTTCCTGTGTGATGTTGACCATGGCTGCAAGAGACTTTTCTGTGCGGACTGGGGAGTAGGACAAGCGTGCAAAGTTTCGTAATTTTACGATGAAAAAAGGTCAATGGGGGGGCTGATTTTTCACTTTCTAGGGGGCGCTATTTCGCTATTTCTGAAGCGATTTTTTCAGGACCTTTAAAAAACAAAATTTTACACCAGGCCTGACATGCCTGCAAAATATTGTGAGTTTTGGGGTATGTTAAGGCCCCCAAAAAGCCAATTCATTTGCCGGAAGAATAATAAATAAAAATAATAATAATAATAAACAGAGCAAAAACAATAGGCCTTCGCAGCGCTTTCGCTGCTCGGGCCTAATTAACAAGACATGCATGCTCAGAACAGAAACTAGGTTTTTGAACAATACATTTTTTACTGTTTCAAGCACTTTGAAGCTTTGAAAATACCACATCAGGATTAAAGCACCCATAAGAACCCAGATCTAAATAATCAAATGTGAATTTGTTTTATCTTTGAAAATTGTTGTCAGTTCTTATTTTATATGGTAAATGGTAAATGGCCTGTATTTGTATAGCACCTTCTTACGGTCGTGATATGCTTGCTGTTTAGCGATGCAAACGCGTGTTTAAAGTGGCTGCCACGCGTAGCTTGCGTTGATTTGAAGCATCGTTTGTGCGCGCCCAAACGCTGTAATATACGAGCAACCAGTAGGTGGAGTTGACAAAACGATCGAGACACACTCACCATGGTGACTCCGTCTCTGGTTTAGAGGTCTTTCATACCATCTACGATACCGCTACTGTCTTTGTTTCTGCCATAAACTCAAAATGAACCAGTTACTGATCTCTTTTATTAACGCCATGTTTGTTTTGGTTGTACCAGCTCTCTATCCGGTCTGAGTACTCTTGTCTGCCCCCTAGTGGAACACTCCGGTACTACATGCAGTGCAGCGCTGTGTTAGCCTAGTGAACTAGACCAAATTCTTGCTTTGCAGAGTTTGGTCTAGGCACGCTTCATTGGAACCCTCGCAGCCCAAACCACTGCTGTGTCTATCCAATCACAACTCACTATAGTTTTGGTTGGGCCAATCACAGCGCTCTATATTGTGGGCCAATCACAGAGCGGGAGTAGCCGATGACGTCAGCGCTGCGGCCGCGAACCCAAGCAACATGGCGGCAGCGCCGGAGCCACGTTCTTTTGAAACGGCTTTGTCATCAACATTGGATTATTTATACTCCAACGTGCGTAAGTCTGTCGGCTATACTTAGCGGCTTCTTATTTTCATCAAACAAAGTAGTGCAATGTCCCAGTACACCTGATATTCACATGTTTTTATACAAAAACGACAGAAATCATTGACGCCATTAGTGGGTCCCGCTTTTCCATCGCTGTGATTACGTCACGTTGTTCGTTACTCTGATTGGTCCTAGCGCTATGCAATTGCGTGCTGACATTTTGAAAGACAACCGTAGATCCCGCCTCACGACTGAGAGCCGTCAATGGTTCGTGGCCAGACTATATATTCACATATATAGGATGGCTTGCCAGGCTAGCGCTGTGTAGCAGCAAGTATATGAACAAAGACGCAGCCTGCTAGCCTAGTGAACTAGACCAAATTCTTGCTTTGCAGAGCTTGGTCTAGGCACGCTTCATTGGAAACCTCGCAGCCTGATTCGCAGACACAAATAAAAGACAGAAAGGTCTTGTATTTTTCATTCCAGAACTTGACAGGATGTCCAGACAGACCTCTGAATCCCTCTGTCAGCGCTTCTCTTCAGCGCTCCTCACATGACATTTGCGCACAGGCAGGTGACCAGTTCACGCGGAGCAGAATGTGCGCTCGGGCGGCAGCAGGTGGAATGTTAATTAAAGTGAAATTGTTTAATTGTGTTGTTTATATGTTACTGGGGAACTCTGGTCAGCTTGTGTGGGATAAATATTAATGAAAAAAGAATGGATATTTAACGGTTTTATTGAAAATTTATTATTATTTTAAAAATAAGCGAAAATAGATCATGCGGCCTCTGGCTGCGAACAAATGATTCTTTCCATTTCTCATATAAGAAAGAAAGGAAGTTATGTTCAGAAAAAAACCCACTAATTGAGAACCACTGATCTAATGCTACATTTAAGAAAAATTTAATAATTATCCGATTAGTCGACTAATCGTTTCAATAGTCAGTGACTAATCGACTATTAAAATAGTCGTTAGTTGCAGCCCTAATTCACATATATAGGATGGCTTGCCAGGCTAGCAGCCTGCTGCTTTCACCAACGCGAGGTTAAACTGCAAGTATATTCCGGCCCTTAGGGTTCTACAACCCCCTAAGGCGCTTCACAACACAATCAGTCATACACACATTCACACACTGGAGGGGATGAGCTACATTGTAGCTACAGCTACCATTGGGTGCACTGACAGAGGCGGCGCCTGCCGTACACTGGCGCCACCGGTCCCTCTGACCACCACCAGCAGGCAAGGTGGGTTAAGTGTCTTGCCCAAGGACACAACGACAGCGACAGACTGAGCGTGTCGCGAACCTGGGACCTTCCGATTGCAAGGCGGCCACTTAATTCCTCTGCCACCATCGCCCACGATATGTTCAAAAAACACAAATACAACAAGAAATACAGAAACTACACTGCTCACAAAAATTAAATGAACACTTTTTTTATTGGGCCTGGCATGAAATCAATTAAACCTGTCTGATAATTTTCTGGTTGATTAAGCAGCTGAGGGCATTGTTAATCACTTTCAGCTGTATTAGTGTTCATGGACTTAATGACAGGTGCACTAAAGTGGCAACAATCACAAAACCCTCAAAACAGGATTGGTTTAACATGTGGAGGTCATTTCAAGTTTCTCCCTCTTGATCTTTTTTGGCTGGTTTTCCACTCGTGCTAGTTTTGGCTTGAGTAATTATCTCTACTGGCAGTATGAGGTGATTCCTTAACCCTACAGAAGTTGCACAGGTTGTCCAACTTCTCCAGGATGGCACATCCACACATGCTACAGCAAGAAGGTTTAATGCGTCTCCCAGCACAATCTCCAGAACATGGAGACTGGCGGTTATTCTCGGAGAGCTGGACAGGGCCGTAGAAGGTCCACAACCCATCAGCAGGACCGATACCTGCTCCTTTGTGCAAGGTGGAACAGGCTGAGCACTGCTCGTGCCCTCCAGAATGACCTCCAGAGGGCCACTGGTGTGAATGTCTCTACCCAAACAATCAGGAACAGACTTCATGAAGATGGCCTGAGGGCCCGACGTCCTGTAGTGGGCCCTGTGCTCACTGCCCAGCACCGTAGAGCTCGACTGGTATTTGCTCAAGAACACCAGAATTGGCAAGTCCGCCACAGGCGCCCTGTACTTTTTACAGACGAGAACAGGTTCACCCTGAGCACCTGTGATAGACGTGAAAAGGGTCTGGAGAAGACAAGGAGAACGTTATGCTGCATGCAACGTCGTTCAACATGACAGGTTTGGTGGTGGGTCAGTGATGGTCTGGGGAGGCATATCCATGGAGGGACGCACAGACCTCTACTGCCTAGGAAATGGTGCTCTGACTGCCATAAGGTATTCAGATGAAATCCTTGAACCCTTTGTCAGACCCTACGCTGATGCAGTAGGTCCTGGTTTTCTCCTAATGCACGACAATGCCCGGCCTCATGTGGCAAGAGTATGCAGGCAGTACCTGGAGGATGAAGGAATTGGAACAATTGAATGGCTCAGGGATGCCCTCACACAGATCTGGGAGGAAAATGCCACAAGACACCATCCGTTGTCTCATTAGGAGCATGCCCCGACATTGTCAAGCATGCACACAAGCTCGTGGGGGGCCACACAAGATACTGAAAAGCATTTTGAGTTGCAGAAATGAAGTTTTTGAAATAATGGACTAGCCTGCCACATCTTCATTTCACTCTGATTTTAGGGTGTTTACAAAATTGAGCCCTCTGTAGGCTGAAAACTTTTATTTCCATTAAAAGACTTGGCATCCTTTTGTTCCTAAGACATTGCCCTGTCGTTATTTGTATAGATATCCAACTTCATATTGAGATCTGATGTATCTATGTGTTTCTTTAAAGTGTTCCTTTAATTTTTGTGAGCAGTGTATTTTACTGTCATAGTTCCCTTATACCAGGGTTTCAAAACCCTGGTCCTCAGCGCCCCCCGTCCTGCATGTTTTCCATGTCTCTGCTTCAGCACATGGCTGCAGAAGCCAGTTAATCACTCACTCATTTGTGTCAGGTGTGTGGCAGCAGGGAAACACTGGTGTTTGAAAGGGCAACATGGAAAACATGCAGGGCAGGGGGGCGCTGAGGACCAGGGTTGAGAAACCCTGCCTTAAACCATGGAATGTTTTTTGTATTGTTTCTATAAGGTTCAGGGTTTACCCCAGTGCTATTTTAGCCTGGCGGGCCGCCAGGCTTTGCGTGCCCCCCCGCCAGGCTAAGCGTCACTTATTTATTTATTTTAAAGTTTTTTTAATGCACCAAACTAACATTTAAAATGTTAAATTTAGCGCTGAAACAAATACTTGAATGTTTCAATTACAAAAATTCCTCAAATCATCATTATTTACTGATTTGAGGCGTTGTTAAATGCGTAACGCAGCCGGACTCTAATTTACACGGACACATTTTACTGGAGCACAACGGTGGATATCACCGGTGATGGAGAAAACGATAGACAAAAACTCTCGCAAAAGGCAAAGGTGGTCCAAAGTTTGGGACCATTTTAAACTCAGAAGAAGAGAAAACACGATCGACTGTCTCCACTGTAAAACGGAGTTGTCTTACCATAACAGCACAACTTTATCCTTGAATAGGAAACCGCTTCAGCCAGCCGAATCCATGACCAGGTAGGCTAATGCTAATACCATAGACAAAGCTAATACGTAGCACGCACGCTAACTTTCGCGTCACGTAGGGACTGGAAAAAACACGTTAATCGTGTTCACGTTAAACTAAGACTGAATAAACTCTACAACTGAAAGAAAAATCACCATCATCCTGTTTATGTAGATGTCTGCAGCTGCAGCGGTGTGGAGCAGGAACGCAGCTAATACCTGGAGTCATTACTGCGGCTCAGTGTGACGCTGCAGATACGGCAGGCCGTTATAGCATGTAATTTACTAACATATCTATCTTTGAATATAATTTTAGGTTGAATTATTGCCAATCTGTGTATATTTAGAAAAATCTGACGCATTGTTACTAGTAGAAATTAGTAACATTTCTACTTGAAGTTTGATTTTGAAACACAAACTCAGAATTTTTTTCCTCCGTTTTGAAAGGTCGTCAAATAGAATATTTGATTGACAGAGGATTAGATAGAATATTAGAATACTAAAATATTAAATAGCTGTAGCCCTTGTTAATGCAGGAGATAGGTGTAGGAGACTATTTTCATGTTCAGCCTGCATGAAAAACTCAGAGTGATCAATTATAATCAGAAATAATCATAAAAAAATGTTTGTTCAGTGACGCACACCTTTAAAATGAATAGGGGTCTTTAACGTGCAAGTCTGACTTTAACAGCATCTGGTGATACAAAAGCACAATAGCAACATCTTACGATGGATAAGTGAACAGGGTGAGAGGTCAGGTGT
Source organism: Aphyosemion australe (assembly GCA_006937985.1). NCBI lineage: Eukaryota > Metazoa > Chordata > Actinopteri > Cyprinodontiformes > Nothobranchiidae > Aphyosemion > Aphyosemion australe. Next base: position 503,773 of record SSNS01000072.1, read on the forward strand.
ATTTTCCATTATCTGAATTGTATTTTTTTGTGTCTGGTAAAACCATATTTCAAGATTGTGCCTTTTTGTAAGACAAATAAATATTGTTAATAAATGGTTTATAACACCACATACTAGTCATACTTTTAAACTTCCTGACAACTTTTTTTTACAAAAACATCGTGGGTCGCCCGTGGGCTTGTCTACCACCGGGCTTTGCGAGTTTTCTGGGGGAAACCCTGAGGTTTGAACACAATGTAATTATGTGTAGTTACACATGATAGTGCCATTCTTATTCTTTATATGTGGAAACAGGACGAATGAAATAATTAGTTAAAATGTTAACCATGCAAACTGTTTCCACCAACATAATCAACATAAAATGAAAAGAAAAAGATCTCACATTTGTTTGGATGGTCTATGATGTGAAATATCAGCAGTTAGTTTGAGATTAAACTGGTTAACAATAATATGCATAATGTTTCTATGGTGTAGTAGATGTGTGACGTTGGCAGTGACCTTGTCTGACCCACAATAGATGCGTCATTATATGAAAGAAGGCTTTCACTCTTACCCTCATACTAAGAAATGTCTTTTCTGTAAACTTGTTAGTTTTATCAGCATCAAGGTCACTGTTCTAGTTCAGTCCCCAGACACAATGCCAGGTAGAACACCAACTTAGACATTGATTATATTCTGGAATCGTTGCTGCAACAGCTGAGTGTGGACTACCTGACTTCAAGGTTTGGGATTGAGATGCCTTCTTCAGGTCAGGGACGAGATCGAGGCTAAGCTCTTGATTTATTGGTCATCTACGTTCCAATCCTCATTTATGGTCACACACTTTGGTTAGTGGCCAAAAGAATGAGAGTGTGGATACAAATGATTTTCTCTGCAGGGTGTCTGGGAGATAAGAGATAAGATGAGAACTCGGTCATCCGGGAGGGGCTCAGAGTAGATCTGCTGCTCCTCCTCATCGAGAGGAGCCAGTTGAGGTGGCTCAGGTATCGGGTTAGGATGCCTCATGGGCGCCTCTCTGGTGAGGTTTTCTGGGCACGTCCAACCAGGAGGGGAAGACCCAGGACACACTGGAGGGACTATGTCTCTCAGCTGGCAATGGATCGCCTTGGGATTCCCCAGGAGGAGCTGGCCCAAGTGGCTGGAGAAAGGGAAGTCTGGGCCTCTCTGTTTAGGCTGCTGACCCCGTGACCTGACCTGACTTGACGGATAGCTGGACCAGAGTTATGTAGTCACCACACAGATTATTTAATCACATTTCATCATTTATTTATGTATTATGTTTTTATTATCTACCAGATAAAACCAGACCTATTTCATTCTTCAGTGACAGATTATATCTGGTGAAAGTGCCTGTCAAAGATTTTACTGAGGATGTTTTTCTGCTCAACATCTGACTCCTTAAACCCAGTCCATGTCCGTATAACCGATGTTACCCCTGTCTTCTTTAGAAGCATCCCTCATCTACCCGCTCCATGCTGCAGTAGCAGCCGCTGCTTTCACCCAAGGCTTACACTATTTGACAAAATTTATGCACAATCGTGGTTGTCCGCTAGAATAAAAATCTGTACCAGTGGCTAAATGTCAGCCGTATAACGGTTATACCATGTAGTGTTGTCACGGTACCAAAATTTCAGTATTCAGTACCGGTACCAGTGAAAATCCACAGTTCTCGGTACCAATTTCGGTACCAAACTAAAATTTAATTTAGACTAAATTTACCAATAAAAACATTAATTTTCCTGTAAAGTGCTTTGAGATGATATCTTTTGTGAATCAGTGCTGTATATTAGAAAAATGAACTGAATTACTATTGTACTACTATCATAACATGTTTTTAATGCACTTTTATTTAATCAAAATGTGTTTTTGTTCATATATTTTTGTAAACCTGCTGGTTATCCAGACAAGAACATCTAGAACAGCTTTTTTGACAAACTGACTTTAAGGACATAAACACTGACTGAGCCATACATTGTTGTTCATCTTTTGGATACACATTACAATCATTAAAAAAAGAAAAATTCAGGTCTGTGAGCAGTCAACGCCTTTATGTCATCCTGTTTGTTTGTTTGTTACCCTAATTAAACGTATAGGAGATTTAAATAGTTAATAAAGACGATGGTGTATTCACACCACACTCTATGTAGTACTGATTCTGACACATATGCAAATTTTTTGAAAGCGACTAGTCTGAACGGTCATGTCGCATTAAATCTGCCTCCTACGTCACTGATCAGCGGAGGTGAGCGTCGTGTCAGGACGTTCCTGATGACAAGCGCTGACAGAGGGATTCAGGGGTCTGTCTGGACATCCTGTCAAGTTTTGGAATTAAAAATACAAGAAAGCATGAGAACGGGAGGTGCTGCTGGAGCGAAGCGTCTCTCCTGTCGGTCTCCGTGACAGCGGGGCGGGTGTGTGTGTGTCTCCATCGGGGTGGGGGTTCTCCGTGAGAGCGGGGCGGGTGGATCTCCGTGAATGAACTTTATTTACCACATCAGCTGGTCCACCGCTCGCCGTCACTGCGTTCTGCGGTGTTGCTTTAGAAGCGGATGCACGCGCCCAGTAAATGCGCGAATCATGCGCATCAAGGATCCGGGTTTAGACGGGTCCTCGGTACTACCGGTACCTACGAAATCTTGGTACCTTGACGTTTACATTTTTGTAGTACCGGGTCGGTACCGAAGTACCGGTTCTTTTGACAACACTAATACCATGCATTACTAGTGGAAAATCTGGATGGAATCATGGAATTTGTCTTATAAAGTTACGTTTGGGGTTTGGTAAACACTTCATACCTGTGCTGCAGCAGCCTCCTCTCTGTGTGATGTGACCTATTTAGGCCCGGGTCAGGTCTGCCCACAGTGATGGTGGCTGAGATGGACAGTGTGGTGTCCACCATTCCTTCACGTAGCTTTAACACCACAGCACACACAAAATATACCAGTAAATATCAGTTATTGGCCATAACAGCAGCAATAATGTTGGTGTCGGCTCACATTTTCATATCAGTGCATCCCTACTAGCAATACTAACATACCGTTAGGATCAACAGTGAACAAAAATGTAGTTTAAATCACCAACTCAGTAAAATCTACATTACAGAACAAACAGAAATGATCAACTAAACACATCATTGCATTCCCTTCTTGAACACACATTAGGGCTTTCACATGTAGAAGATTCCAGACAGAAACAGCCTTTAAACCTGCTCAGTTCTCAGGTTTCTGTGATCCATTTTGCCGAAGTTGCATTGTTGTGTTTGAGGGAATAGTGCAGAACTTTTTTTACCTATTCTATGATGCACAGCTGTCAAAGTGACAAATCACCATTCCCAGTTTGTTCCCACATTTGTAAATGTTTGCCTGAGACTAACTTTAACTCAAAGATCAAATCTCTGAGTTTTATAATGCTGGGTGTGATTCGGTGTCAATATTCGGGTGTTAAGTATACAGACTATTCCTCAAATGAGGAATTCTGTTAGCAGATATCATTTCAGTGCCCTCAGTAACCAACAAGTTCACTTAAATGGTGAGTCACACCATGAGTGGAGACTTCACGCACACTTCCTGTTAGAAAAATGCACCTAAAGGAGGCTTCGCCTGGTGGACTAAGAGGCAGTGATTGATAGCACCGCCCTCAACCCCCCGCTCTCTCTGGGTTTCTCAGTCGGAAAATCGAGTCGTTAAAGGGACACTAGTCAGTTTTGGCTTGTTTTTAGCACCCCCCAGTGTTCGTTGGTGAAACCGAAAGTAAAACGTATTTCTCCTCGCTGTGCGTTCATCTTTTTAACACCTTAATCTAACAGCTGAAATGTCTCTTCAGCCTTAATTAGTTTCTACGGGAGTTATTCATCACTAAGTTAAACAAATCAGCTGTGTTCATGATCTAAAACATGCAGGAAACGTGTGGGAGCCAGATTGCAGAGCCAGGTAGGTCAAGCTGAATTTTTTTTAAGTGCCAACAGACCGGACCGGCAACTGTGAAGTTGCAAGTGGAATATTCTGGCCACAGGGGGCGACAGGGGCTGGGTGGCCTTTCATTGACCCTGTAAAGGGTCATTTTAGCACATACTGGCTCAAGAACATGATTTAAAAATATTAAAAAGTTGCAAAGTGTCCCTTTAACAAGCACGTGCACATGAGCACACACACACACACAGCAGACTCATCGCTCAGAAGAGCAGCCACAGAAACAGCAGCAGGCTGGAGGATTTCCTGTCTACCGCGATCACTAGAAGAAAGGGGGGAGGAGGACATTTTTTAAGAAGGCGAGCGGCTCTGAGCCCTAACGTGTCATATCGGCAGGTGAGTGGTTGAGCGGGTGGAGTTGCGGCCGAGACTCAGCTGGACTCCAGTGCAATGCAGCCACGTAGTGCGGTAGAGACATCACCCTGCAGCTCTACAGCCATCAGCTGATTCTAAATCAGTGTGGAGCAGAGTTTTAACCTGAAGATGGAGATAGAATTACGGTTTTGGGCTGAAATATTAAATTTTAAGTAAGTTGCATTAAACTGTCAAAATAATGATTACACATGCCTACAGCACTATTAGACACTCATCTATACAGGTTATCAGCATAAAAAAAAGCTGATTTAGGTGTTACTCGTGCTTTAAGGCAGCAGGACACATGCACGCTTTTCTCAGTGCACGAAAGCAGATCTGAGTGGAGGAGCAAACAACACGACAGCAGTTGATAGTAAACAGGATCTTTCCACTCATGCTGGCAGGTAAACAGCTGGTCAGCAGCACGTTTCACTTGGATTGTGTTTTACTTTATCATACCTGAGAAAAACATCATTTGGAAAGTAGATCACTGTTTTATAAATAATTCTGCTTAATGATTCATCTTTAACTCATCTCAACTGTGACATAAAACAGTGGAAATATGACTTCTTAGTTCATTTTATCCAACAGATAAATGGAAAATAAGATTATTGTTCATGGAGGGAAAGGATCTAAAATAACTGATTATATAAGTAATTGCTTAGAAAGGCTTATTCAAAGGCACTCTAATAGAGTGTAGATAAATGCTCATGTTTGGATCTGCGTCGTCTCACATTCTTTCATCTTTCCTGATATGTCCTAAATGTTCTCACCTGGTGGGGTGCTCTTTATCTGATTCTAGCCTGTTCATTATCTGGGATGGTGTTTATTATCCAGCTCTGCTCAAGTGTTGACATCATCAGCTTAAAGATCAGATTCAAGGTCAGCTGCTTCTTCCTGGTCTTTGTTGGTTTAGTTTTTATTGGATTAAATCAAGAAGGAAACATTTAATTTTCCCTTCTGTCTCCAGTCCGTGCTGACAAATCTAAACTCCCACAAGGACTTTCTGACTGCAGAGTTTTGTGTTTGAATTGAGGAACTTTTGCTTGGAAATAAACTTTGTTTAATGGAATATGTCTCAGATTCATATTAATGATAAATGCATCCTGACTGTTACTTAGGTTGGCCTCCGCGGGGATTTAAAACCCCTAACATCGTGAAATCATTGTTCTGCAGTGAGTCAGCAAAACTGGCTTTTTGTCTGTAAATGAAAGAGCTGCCTGAAACGTCTGTCAGCTAATTGACTAGAAAGCCCGTATTTCTCAGTGACAAGCCTCCTTTTTTTCAAAACGGTGCCACACCAGTTCTTGCTGAAATGAGATTTTTGTCTGTGTGTAATGACTGTTCTCTCTAGACAGAACTCTCTTGATAACGTCAGAATAATGTGGATGGATGGATGGATGGATGAATCCATGGATGTAGGGCTGGGCAATATGGCCTCAAATCTATATTGCGATATAATCTGAAGCATGTGCGATAACGATATATATTGCAGTATATCTTTTCCTCTGTTTATATGTCAAAATGACATGCTTTTAAAAATCCTCATATGGCAAATATATTACAGCAGAATAAAGACGTCCAAAATCTCCTGTGTAGAATGCTCCTCGTCCTCCGCCCGCTCCATGCTTGCAGTCACTGACATTCTGTTGTCCCAATGTCGGTGCGGGTGCACATCTTAGTGACGTCATGTGTTATTGCGATATCGCGATAGAGCCAAAAACTCTATCATTACCCAATTTTATATCGTTTCTACCTTATATCGTTGGATAGATGGATGAATGCATGGATTGATGGATGGATAGATGGATGAATGCATGGATGGATGGATGCATGGATGGATGGATGGAAGAATGCATGGATGGATGAATGGATAGATGCATGGATGGATGGATGGATGGACAGATGTAAACACATGAATAGGATGAAATAAATGCATGCACCTTTTAAACATCTGAATATAAGTCTTGTCACAGCAACAATTATCCAAATCTAACCTGACGTTAAATGTAATCTGTTCAAAATCTAAAACAGGATGTCATGAGATTAGATGCAGAGCACTGTTTTTTAACAAATCTGAAATTTAAGGACTTTCTGTTCTTTGACGGTGAACTGATTTACACATGTTTCTTGACGGGGTGTATTTTGAGGTGCCGCCACCTCCTTATTTAATGGTTTGTAAAACATTTGATGGCTTTTATTGACAAAAACCTTAAAGGGAAACTGAATAAGTGTAAAACTGTAAAAGATTATGCCAGTCCAAAGCGACCAAAATCTTTGGGTTTATTATTGAGTGGATCAGGAGGGACCAGGTGTCACAACCACACAGAGAGATGAAAACTCTAGCTTTTTATCACACATGCTAAGACCCCATGACTGAAACTGGTGGGTGAAAACCTCTTGGAGGATGTTGTTAAAATACAACATGTCAAATTTATCAAAACTTCACCTTTAATTAAAGATGTCAGACTCCCTAGTGGCTTTAGCGCATGAACACGAGACCCTTTGATTGGCAGATATAGAAGTGGATAAGATATAGCTGGGACTTTTCTAGTCACTATTCAGGCTTTCTAGTGGTGAAAGATCATTGACCAAAATCCAAACTCCATACTTTTTGCAGCTGTGAAATTTGCCATTATTGTTGGTAACATAACCATGATGGGGATATGCTGACTGTCAGTACCCATGAAGTGGCTCACAGCTTCACAAAGTTTAGTGACCCCTGCTTTAAATTTTTTTTCAGTCTAAGTTGAATTAATGAACCCTACTCATGGGAATGCTTCTTATGCCACGATGGACAGGACAGGAAGTGTTTATGTCCATTAAAAGTCCAAAACAAGCTAGTTTATAGCCTTATATTGCCTTTATTGTGTTGGTTTTACTGTAAAATGGTAATAGCTGGCTGCGCGGTTGGCTGCACTAACAGACAAGTGTGTAAATTCAACTTGTCTTTAAACCAAAAAACTTTGATAGAGACACAAGGAGATGGACAGCAGCGTTCAATCAAATGGACTAGCAGTCAGAGTATTTGTGGATTTGCAGCCCCACCTTGGTGTGCTAAATCTTCTGACAAGTGAACTGGACTTGAACTAGCAGAAGCCAGGCTAACTGGCAAAAAAAAATCACAGTTACCACTTTTGCTATCCATTCAACACTCTTGTAACGTCTACCATGGCAGACCCATGTGATCAGTATTGGTTGTGTAGTATCGGGGCAGTTTTTACTAGTACAAAAACAAAGAAACATGCTGGGCCGATACTGGGCCGATACCAATGCGGTATCGGTGCATCACTATTGTCTTGCTTTTTCTCTTGCCTTTGTTTAGAAATAAAGTTATCTCTTCTGTTAATTTTTTTTTTTTTTACATTTTAACCTGATTTGTTCCGTGTGTGTGTTTTTGTTTCTGTAAATCAGCTGTAATGAACACAGACGGCTTTGGTGTCCTGGTTTCTCTTGCCCGTTTTTACCATAGATATCATATATATTGCTAGATGCCTTATGGTGCGTTCCAGTTGTCCTCGGAACTCATTTTTCCGAGATAAGTTAACCGGAAATGACGCAATGAACTCGGAATTCCGAGCTGCAAGCTCGTTTGTTTCAGACAACCCCGAGATCACAATTTTAAAGATGGCCGCGCCCAGTGTTGTTGTAGTCTTTATTGTTTTCATCGTTTATATGTTCTGCTTTCTTTCTTTTTGCTGTTTAACAGCACTGAGTTGTTGTTCTTGTTATCAATAGTTACGTTGCTGAAAACGTCACCATTGCCGCCGAAATTAACCGGTGTTTATGGTTTTTTAACTGGTGTTTACATTTTGACGTTCGATGTTTAATGTTTTTTTCTGGTTTTATGTGTGTATCTGCTGATTGTTGTGTGTGACACTATCTATGCGTTTCCTGCATTCCTCCTTGGGGGACTTTAGGTGCAGAGAATACTTTGTTATTAGTTCTTTGTACTCATACAGAGCAACAACACACACAGCTTTACTAGCGGTGTCCATTTTTTTCCGAGTTGGAATCTGGAACGCAAAACAAGCTCGTTACGTCATTTCCTTTTCGAAAATTCAGAGTTCCGAGGACAACTGGAATGCACCATTACCCGCGCTGTTCGTCAATTGGACGAACGTCCATACGCGGCGGCCATCTTACTGCCGACAGCTGCCCCTTTCGTAACATTGGTCTCAATGGTGCATGTACTATTTAAATAACTCTAACTTGCTCAATTTTCAACAAATTTTCAAAAGGTTTGATTTGTTATAAACGCCAGAGATGTGGCTGTGAAATATGATGGATTTGGACCGTTAATTAAAAAATGTGCAAGTATGTCCTATCAAGCCTATGTGTTATAAGGTTTGTAATAATGATTAATATTGATTAATATTTAATCGAGTTAAGAGTGTTTTTGTTTGTTGTTCACTCACCTTCCATCTGCTACCATTGAGAACGGAACGTAAGCTGTCCGAAGTAAGATGGCCGCCGTGTAGGGACGCTGTCGACTCCCAGTTAAGGCATCTAGCAATATATATGATATCTATGGTTTATACGTTCGAGGTAGGGCCAGAAGACCAAAACTTATATCCCAATTCGATATACAATACATATCTCATTAATTATGTCCACGTAAAGAATTTACAAAGAAACAGTAGTCAGTGTTACTTGTCTAAAATGTCACACAGGTACTTGTATTGTTTATAATTTTTTATAATCTATATAAAATAATTTAAAGGGGACATATGATGGCTTCTTTTTCAAATATTTAATAGTTCTGTGGTCCATACAAACCATGCTTGTACTAAATCCCACCGACATTCCAAGGGAGGAATCAAGCTTGAGCTGGCCACACCCACCCATTCCACTGCTGAGAAGCTCCAATATGTGGGAGGGGCTTAGAGTAGAGCTGCTGCTCCTCCAGCCTGCTGGAGAGGTGAGAGGGGTTATATGCAAATTTCCTCTTTTGCGATGAAACAAATGGGGACTTTTTGAAACGGTTCGTTTTTAGGCACTTAAATCCTAAAACCAAACACTGACAGAAAATGGAAGGATGTTTTCTCCACATTTGAAGTGTTTATAGAGGCAGTAGAGACCCCCGTGGCAGCACAAAAAGATGCAAAAGGTGAGTTTTGCATAAATGGCCCCATTAAATTTCATATATGACAACTAGTTGTCAGCCATAGTGCATCGTTCATAATAATACTGGTCATTTTTTCTTGCCTGTGAAAAAATTTCATTATGTAATTGCATCCACTGCACAGCAGATTATGCCCACCGGGGTCACGTGGTGCAGAGTTGAAGGTGTAGAGGTTAATGGACGTTTCTGAGGTATTTTGGCTAACCCTCACCAGAAAAAGAAGTTCATCATGAAATCACAGCTGAGTTTTAAAATGTTGCACAAAGTTTTGTATAAATTGTTTTTGTTGAATACGACCTAAAAGCAGCTATCGTCTCTTTAATGCAGGGTGAAGTTTAGTGGTGGGAAGCTCTTTTAGAGGCAGTCTCTACTAATTACAATTCTGATGTCTATGGAAACCCTGAAATTCAGTAAGGCTGTCAAAAATAATGGAAACAGAGCGTGTGAGAGTGAATGCTGTTGCTAGGTTCTTTAGAAACTGCTTCAGTGGTGCCCAAGCTGACGTCACCGACTGATTAGCACATCAATATCTTTGAAGTTTCTCCTTTAGAATGTGGGAGAGGGGCTACAATGGCCACTTGTTTGGTTTTCAGTGGCACTGGAGGTAAAATTAGTCCAGAAATCGGTTTTCCCAACAGGAACCTGAAACAGTAGCTGACCTCAATGTTTAAATAAAGATATTTTCTTTTTGCTTTAGGATAGGTGTGTGTGCGTGTGCTCACTAAGATGGTTAGACGGGAGTGTGTGTGTGTGTGTGTGTGTGTAATCTGGGAATCCTGATAATCTGTCAGGTTTGTTAACTTAAATATAATCATCTAAAACATTTCTGCTTCTGCACCTGTTGTTGTTGTGAGACTGCTGTCAGATCTCTTTACTACTCGCGTCTCTTCTCCGGAGGTTTGTCATATCCAACAACAAAGTAGGATGCGGTTGTTCCTCTCTGGGTTTTTTCACAATAAAATGAAAGGAATGAACAAATAAAGTTTATGGTGGGTTTCAAGTTACGTTTTTTCAGCACCATCATCTCTGGGGAGGCGGTGAAAACCGTACCGATGCTTGCAGCCACACTCTATTTAACTCTGGAGGTGCATGTTCTAAACATCAGTCTTGTAGACACAAATTTAAAATTCTCTGGCTGTTAGTGCAACTGTGAACAGCACAACACAGCACAACATCTTCCTGAGCCACGAGTGTACATTTTTCGGGGGTAAATATTTTTTTCAATCCTCTTCAAATGTTCAGATAAACTGCTACTAGCAACAAAACCTCACCATGCAAACCAGTGGGTATGCGCCACTTCTGGCATCTCCCCGAGTGTTGCTCGCATCATCATTTCTCCATGAGCCGGCCCAGGAATATGGTGGATAAAGAGTTTAAATTTCTTTTCTTTCTGAGAATAGACTGTCTGTTTTATTGTTTTGATTGTTTTCTTTGAAACTTTCACTGATATAAAACATAGTTTTTGTTTTTTGTCTCCTTTTATTTCTTTTTTTAATTGGTTATTCTTAAAGAAGCTACATTTAAAAGTAGATATATTTTCCTTCATTGAGTTTGAAAATGTTAAAATCTTATTTAACCATTGTGGAATTGGGAGAGTGGATGTCCACTGATCAGTGGTTTGATTCCGGGTTCCAGATTAGGTCGTGTGTTGAAGTGTCCTTGTGCAGGAAACTGACCCCTAGGAGTTTCTTTCTGATGTCATCTCACTGCTCCTCTGGGATGGTAACCTGGCCTGCCAGACTCGCCCTCTGTCTTTTCTACAGAGAACTAGTCTGGTAATACTCCCATTCAAATAACCCCGCCCCCTGAGAGTTCTCACCGAGCCAATCAGCGCTGAGCAGCGTACGTCACACACAGCGACGCTCAGTTTCTCATAAATGGTAAATGGCCTGTATTTGTATAGCGCCTTCTTAGGGTTCTACAACCCCCCAAGCCACCGGTCCCTCCGACCACCACCAGCAGGCAAGGCGGGTTAAGTGTCTTGCCCAAGGACACAACGACAGCGACAGACTGAGTGGGTCGCGAACCTGCGACCTTCCAATTGCAAGGCAGCCACTTAACTCCTCTGCCACCATCGTCCTAAACAAAGAAGACAGCGTCTGAAGCGGAGCTCGCTGCAACTCTTTCCTCTGTTCTAAATGACTTGGACATGTCTAAAGCCACAAGAATCAGCGCTAAAAACCTTTCTTCTAAAGAAAGATGTTTGCGCTGTGCTACCCACAGACATACATACGTTGACGCCTCGTGGACTGGCGCTGCCATAGTGGCCGGCCACCGTCTTAGATAGGTCTCCATTCTTTAAAATTTGAGGTCACGTGCGTGTGAATTCTACCCGGCCCGAGATTGTTCTTGTGGAGATATTTCTCAGTCTTGACTAGGGCCAAGATGATACAGCCTAAAATCAATATCACGGCATATTGAGGAGTTCACCTCGATAACGATAAATGGACGATAACTACATGTATGTGCAAAAACAAAAGTTGTCCACTAGATGGGGCTGTCACGTGTATTACGTTGAGTCACGTTGTCATGTGACTCGAAGTGGTGCAGCTTCTTAAAGGGACATGAACGCCACCAACCTACACATCTTTTAATTTTTTATTACCAAATTTATTATCATGAGGAAAATAAGATCAATAAGAGTCAGAAATGTTGATAAAGATAGATTTTTGATTTATTGCCCAGCCCTAGTCTTGACTTCAATCTTCTCTGAAGTTAGCTGAGCCTCTGTCCTTTTACGAGGTCAGCCATTTTCAGTGTTTTCTGCTGCATCAGGTGGTAGGGAGGAGCTTTGCCTGCTTCTCTCTGCCTGGCTGCCTGCTTGACACAGACACACACACACACACACACACACACTTTCTTTCAACTACTTCACACACTTTACTCCCTGCGTGCACAATAGACCTTTTTCACAAAAACCGGAAGTGCACCATCGTTGGGAAAACTCCTTCCTAACTAGGTCAGATTTCAGTCAGCATGGATCGTGTCTGCACTAAAAACCTTTTACATTTGCCCAATATAAAATTCTAAATAGGTCGCAGAAGACCACAAAACACACAGCAATATGATACTGGAACGCAGAGCTGCTACCCATGAAAAATAAATAAATTACAGTGATATTACATTACAACATGATGATCTTATTGTTCTAACAAAATATTTTTCACGTTCTTAGAATAAAAATTTCATTTTGAAACAATATAATATGTTCTAACAACATACACATGCATAATATAGAATATATAATATAAAATGTATGATAGTTATATTGTACAACTGTGATAAACGTCTATGAACGTGAAATTTATATTGTTTGAACAATAAACTGTTAACGTGGCATCGCGTTAATTTTATTTTGCGTGGGTGGCAGCTCTAAACTATGAGTTCAGCATCATTTACTTGTCATGAACACATAAAAGAACTTACATTATAGCAGAGTTAGCTTTGGAGAACTTACCTGCGGGGGCTAACGTAGCATCATCATGGTCCAGCCTTGTCGCCTACTTTGCCTTTTCTAGCTCCTGGCTCTCCAATTCCTGTGCTGCACAAACTACCGTTTGTGTTACTGAACATGTAGACTCCTGGGGTGAAGTTATTCCAGGAGAATAGACATGGTACCGCATCCGAGTTAAGACGGCTAACACTTAGCCCCAGCACATAAACATAGCCATCACGCGTGATCGCCCTTGGACAGTTTTGTCTTACATCGGTAGATGTTGGAAACGAATGGAAATGGAGATAGGGCTGCTTCAGAGCATGAGAAAAACAGACTGATCCCCATAAGTAACGCTGCAATATTTCTTATTTTCTGCTGCACTGACGTATTTCCGGTTAAAAACCCTGGAAGCGTGAAAAAGGTCTATAACCAAGGACATGTGGCCATCCATGCCCACAGCGTATGTGGGCAACTGCTGACACACAGAAAGCTGGAGTTGATGTCAGCTGTGTGTGTGTGTGTGTGTGTGTGTGTGTGTGTGTGTGTGTGTGTGTGTGTGTGTGTGTGTGTGTGTGTGTGTGTGTGTGTGTGTGAGAGAGTGTGTGAGTGAGTGAGTGAGTGAGTGAGTGAGTGAGTGAGAGAGAGAGAGAGAGAGAGAGACTAAAGAGTATACGTTTACAGTAGCTCAGGACATGAGATGAATGTCAACATGTGCCTCTGGCTGTGTGCCCTTTCAGATGACCCACCACTACACACACACACACACACACAGAGGTCATAACTACTCATTCTTAACAGTCAGTAGTAAAGCGACCTCGTCTGTCTGAATCTACAGGATTTTTAAATAACGTTCTGCACTTGTATAGAGTCAGAGGACTCCAGAGAGCTTTACCCTACAGTCAGTAGCCCTTTTTATAAGACACACCATGCTGGCAAATCAGCGCAATATTACTGCAACGTGTTTCTTATGAATGCGCCATGGCGGTATCATGTTGCAGGAATTTTGCGGCATTCGTGCCTTATAAACGCACATTAAGCGTTGGCGCAACAGAGGGAGGTGTCATGGCCATGTGATGAATTAATGCCGAGCTCCGGCCGGGAACTATATTGAAAATGAAAGTAAACATGCGCTTAAGTTTCACTTTTGTAAACAGAATCAGCTGAGATGGTCATTTGTAGCGTTGCGGTGCTCCGGGAGCTTTTCTCCATTAGATCTGCAGCTCAGATCATCTGACAGCTCACAGGGATGGTGGAGGACACACACCTGCGCAGCTTCGATCGCAATAAAAAGCAAGTTATGTCCAAGATACACGGAAGTCCGCGACAGTGCAGAGACTGCCCCCATACCCCCTTTATGCCGCCGTCGCGTAATCTTTTATAAAACGGACAAGATTGCGCAACATTACAGCCACGGTCTGAGGTCTTATAAACGACCTAACGTTCCCTGATGCCGCATCGATGTTGCGGCAAATTGGCGGCATTTTTTTTATAAAAGAGGCTAGTCATTCACACACAGATACAACCTTCGTTTTTCTCTCAAAACTTCCTCTGCCTTTCTGCCCTTGCACGTGCTCAGTAGTGGCACTCGGGGGCTGCCGTGGCATCACCGGAAAAAACCCAAACAATCATGGCGAGCCGGCAATAGAGCTTGAAGATTTGATAGCATTTTATAAAAATTCAAGAGAAGCACTTACAAAATCTGCCTGGTAGAACCTGCCTTCCATGGCAGAACGACGGTGATACACAAGCATCTTAACAGGAAGCACGTTGTGGCCGACAACAGAGAGAGACAGTCACCTCTTTTGGCTAATTTACAAGTTAGCTGCTAACATCAACAGTGAGCTACTTGTATTGATATCTGTTACGTTAACAGTGGTTACCTCTAATACATGTGTCATGTGGCTGCTGTAACACTAATAATTCATTATGTTTGTTAAAAAAGCGTTGCTCTTCTGTGAAGTTGCAAAGCTCATTAAAAGTTGTTGAATTGCCTTAACCCCCAGAGACCCACGGTTGTAAAATTACGTCACATTTAAGGTTACAAAAATAAACCTTCCCCCTTTTTTCTTCTTTTAAAAATAACCTTTTCATTACTAATGGGTCCTATTGTTCAGTTCTGTAACACTATTGGATGGTAGAATATGTAAATAGGCCTGTTTATCAGGTCGTGAAGTCATACAACCTGGGAGCCTGCTTTGTAATACATCATCTTGTTGTTTGGGATGGGCTAAAAAGTAAAAAGCTTGAAATATTTTTTCTGTGATAACTGATATGTGCAGATCATGCAGATTTTATGACATCATTGAAAAAACTGATAATGAGAGATTTTGGGTAGTGACCGAAAGAACGAGATTGCGGATACAAGCGGTCGAAATGAGTTTTCTTCGCAGGGTGGCTGGACTCTCCCTTAGAGATGGGGTGAGAAGCTCGGCCATCCGGGAGGGGCTCGGAGTAGACCCGCTGCTCCTCCACATCGAGAGGAGCCTGTTGAGGTGGCTCGGGCATCTGATTAGGATGCCTCATGGACGCCTCCCTGGTGAGGTTTTCCGGGCATGTCCAACCGGGAGGAGACCCAAAGGAAGACCCAGGACACGCTGGAGAGATTATGTCTCTCGGCTGGCCAGGGAACGCCTTGGGATTCCCCCGGAGGAGCTGGCCCAAGTGGCTGGGGAGAGGGAGGTCTGGGCTACCCTCCTTAGGCTGCTGCCCCCGCGACCCGACTCCGGATAAGCGGCAGAAAATGGATGGATGGATGGATGGATGGATATTAACATTACATAAGTGGTTATTTTGGTGTCGATAATGTCGACAATAATATCGTTTATTGTAAATAATTTGTTGGACAATTTATCGTCCAGCAAAATTTGTCATCGTCCCAGGCCTACCGGATCCAGTGTTTTTGAATATGATACTCAATTTTTGTACTAAATTGATCATAAAAAATGACCTTTTTTCTATTATACAATTGTTATTGTGTAGATACATAAACCTCTGTGGGCCTTTATAAGCAGTAAAGTACAAATAAATGTTTAATTGTTCCTTACATGTGTTTGAAATTCTGCTACCCTACAGACCCAGCGTTGCATTTTTACAACATCCTCCCCAAAAGTTACTAAAATGTCATAATTAAAAAAAAAACACTGATTTAGGCATCACAAGCATCCTAGAACAACATGTGAATGGTTGAATTTTTTAAAAAGTTTTTTTCTATATTTGGGTTTCTGGGGGTTAATTTTCAGACAGCACATAACACTTAGAGATTAAACTCAAGGTCAGAAGATAAAGATGCTTTTATCAGAGTAGCTGCACGCTGGTACTATAAGCTACAATTTACGCATGATCCAATTAGTCAACTAAATGCCTACATTTATGGCGTTTAGTCGACTACATTAATGTTGAGTGTCCAGAGAGAAGCCTACTTACTGTTACTTACTTCATTATTCAGCTAATTGTTATTTCAGTAGAAAGAGGACTTGCCTGAATGTGACGCTAGTGATGCTAACATATGTTATGTGTGATGGCTTTTGGAGTGAACACACACGAGAGTCCGGAAGACCGAGTCTGCCCAGGAAGTCCGCCTCAGATGGAGAACCAACTGCTTGAGTGTGGCCTGTTAGGATCCTGGTCCTCCCCCGCATTCTCCTCCTGCACCTCCCCTTGCTCCCTCTCTCCCACACACACACACACGCACACTAGGGATGTGAATCTCCACCACTGAGGCCGATTCGATACGTATCTCGATACGCTACTGGCGATACGATACATTAACGATACGGTAAAACCTCTGGCGATACGATTCGATACGATTCATCCCTGCTGACGATTCTTTAATGATTTGAAAACGATTTTCGATTCGATACATTTCATGATGCTATTTTAAACGATTCAACACATTAAAAAGATTTTCCAGCCCACATCTGATTTTTAAATATCAAAATTATTTTCCCTCTCCTCTGTGAAGGATGTATTTGATCCTCTATTGTTTTTGATTAATCAATAAATGCAACATTAAAAGACAATGCACATCATCAGTGATATTTTACATATTATACATAACATTATTGCTACAATACCTAAAATAAGGGGGTTGACACTAGGTTTAGACAGAAAAATAAACCAACAGAATAAGAAAATTATTAGAGTTCATCATTTTTCAATTATTTGGAATTATTATGAAACACAGTAAAAATTTGAAAACACTTCTAAATATTGTAATGATCCATATGTGGCAATATTAAAAGCTGTTGTAGCCTAATGTTACTGTTCCTTTAAGAGAAAAGTCCAAGCTGAGATGTGAGTTCATCTCAGCTGTTTATTGAACTTCTCTGAACTAAAATGTCATTCTGTCTGTTGTTTAGTTCTGCACAAATGTTACAATAATAAGGAATTATCTTAAATTACCTCACACAAAGCTTTAGTTGTGTAGATCAAAAAGAATGCTCGGAAGAATACGCTGCTGCAGAAACCGGTCACACGGACTTTAGAAAGTTTTATTTTGACAAGACAGGAAGCACGTACGTCGGTTAATATTGTCCCACGATGGTTTTTCTAACTGCGGCTGCGCACCACCTGGCCTCCGCTAAAAGAGAAGGACGGTGCGTTCAATGCGCCTCAAAAAACGAGGACATAGCAGGAAAACAATGAAGTAATCGATGTAACCATGGTTTTAACCGATGAGAGATACATTGCGATACAGCCGTCAGTTATAACCGGTGCGCACTGAAGCTACCGGTGCAGTCGCATCGCTAACGTCATGAACGAACCACCGGTTCAGATCGGTGAATCTCTCTCTCTCTTTCTCTCTCTCTCTCTCTCTCTCTCTCTCTCTCTCTCTCTCTCTCTCTCTCTCTCTCTCTCTCTCTCTCCTGACATCATTCTGGGATTACAGAGCAGTCACTGACTGCAACACAAATCGGTTTGTGTGAGCCCCTTGTTTTTTTGGGTCATTCCTCCTTTGTCGTTATCTCCTCAGCTCATATGGTTTGATATGAGGTCATGTGGTGGGCGATGCCACACCAGTCGCACCTGAGCGTTCTGCTTTGACAATCATACGATACAATCATTGTGAGTGCTAGATTCACACAACACCTCACAGTGTTAAATGCAGTGGATCTAGCAGTGACGTTTAAGATGAGCTCATCTAATTGGTAGGTCTAGTTACTGGAGACCAGAACAAAGACTTGGACTTGTGTTTTGTGACTTGGGTCTTCGACAGTCTCTTTTATTTAATCTGAGGAGACTACAACGGTGTGCCAGAGTGCACAGAATAATCAGATCCATTCATCATTTAGATGAAAGGTCTGCAGCAGGTTGGTTTCTGCTAGCATCCACTTAAAAACAGCAGGTCAAAAATATTTTGTAACATTTGTTGTGGGGTCTCAGTGGCCTAGTGGTATGAGTGTCCACCCTGAGACTGGGAGGTCGTGGGTTTAAATCCACGGTTGGGTCATACCAAAGACCTTAAAAATGGGACCCAATGCCTCCCTGCTTAACGCTCAGCTTTAAGGGGTTGGATTGGGGGGTTAACCCACCAAATAGTTCCCGAGCACAGCCACTGCTGCAGCTCACTGCTCCCCCAGGGGATGGGTCAAATGCAGAGGTGTAATTTCACCAGTGTGTGACATTGACTACTGGGACATTACCTTTATAAATCTTCCTTCTGCTGCCATTCCTGCTGTTCAGGAGGAGAACTGCAGCTGCACCAATTAAAATCAGCAATAATCATCATTACCACCTACTAACAGTGCCTCCACACACACCTGACTGCACGCTAACATTTTTATGGAATATAAACTTTTGCATTTTCCAAAAAACAGCATCAAGTTTTGCCTCAGTTCCATTAGAAATGTGAAAAATAATCTAACTGTAAATAAGCGACAGCAGTGGCTCAAAGGGTAGAAGTACACCCTGTAACCAGTGGGTTGCCGGCTCAAACCCAGGCTCCATCTATGTTCCTATCCTTGAGCAAGGCACTTCACCCTCCTTGGCTGCTGGCGGCAGTCAGAGGGACCGGTGGATTCTGCCAGTGAGCCCCAGTGTTCACCAGCCAGAGAGGACATGTTCCCTCCAATGAGTTCTGAGTCTGACCTAGAGTCTTGAAAACCTCCAGATGGAGGTGACCAGGAAACCTCCTAAACGGGCACCTGGACCACCTAGGTTGACTCCACTCGAGCTCCTGCTGGATAACGGAGCTCCTCACCTTAAGGCTACTCCTGGAAACTCAACAGGCGAAGATTGTTTAGGCTGTTTTTCTCTTATTACACTCTTTCTGCAATGATCCACAACTCGTGGCCACAGGTGACGGATGGAATGTAGACGGACCCGTAAACTGAGAGCTTCACCTCAGCTCCATTATAACCACAAAGGACCAGAACAACACCCTCCTTTATTAGGACGAGCACCAATCCTTCTTCTCCATCACTTTTGAACAGACAGATATACTTGAACCCCTCTTGAGGTGGAGATTTTCTCCCAACCTGGAGGGAGCATTCCATCTTTTCTTAAGGATGTGCTGATCATATTTTTTTGCCCCCAATCCGAGTCTGAGTCATTTGGTTTTGAGTATCTGCTGATGCTGATACTGATCCCAATCCTGATCCGATACTTCAGCAATGCACTAAAAAGAGAACACATCCAAGTTGTCCTTTAAGTTTTCTTATTTTTATTTATGTAATTCTTTCTTTCTCTATTTATGCCATTTCCTCAGTTTATCCACCAGAAAACATCACTCGTTCATGAGGTACATTGATAATAAATGTGTTAAGAATACGAATATATATTTAAAAGTAGCCTTGTTGCTCATATTTCCTACAGAAATTGACTCATTTATACTAGAGATCTCTGCAAATGCGTTGAAAAAACAACTGAACCTGCTCTTTAATGTTATGAAGGCAAACATGGCTAGAATTTCACAGTATTCACCTAGGGAAAGATATGTTTCTGAAGTATTTTGGCCGCTGCAGGCCACCGTAGTTACCTGTTACCTGGTCACGCAGGGAAGGGTTTGGGCTGTTTCCCCACACAAACAGGAAAAATGGTCGGCAGCCACGGTGAAAAGACTAAACAACATCAACATCAATATATCATCTTCGGTACGTTCATCCTGTGTCTGTCTGATTATTCCTTTAACTTTTTGTTCTTTTTAAAACACAGATAGGAGATCTTATTTACCTTTTTATGCTGACGTTTCGGCCATCACTGTGGCCTTCTACAGAGCTAAGCTGCTGTGTTTTAAAAAGAACAAAAAGTTAAAGGAACATCAATATATATTTTAAATATATCAATATTTTGCCCAGACCTACTATCCTGTAAAGCAGCTGTTCTCAAACTTACTTAGCCGCGCACCCCCTTCAATGTCACGACTGTGTTGATGCACCCCCCATCCCCCACACTGTCAAAAAAAGCATGCCACAAACATTTTTGTTACCATTGAAAAGAGGTTGAATATTATTTATGTTAAAGGCGGCATTTTTAATCATGCTGAAATGAACAAAAAACATCTAATAAGATGATCAAGATCACAACAATGCGCTCTTGCACTTGAATTAATCTGAAACACTGTAACAAAGTTATGTGAAAGCTTCCAGCAAAGAAGATTGACGTCAGGATCATAAGCAGGAAGCAGATACATTGTAGCCTGGCAAGCCATCCTATATATGTGAATATATAGTCTGGCCACGACCCATTGACAGCTCTCAGTCGTGAGGCGGGATCTACGGTTGTCTTTCAAACTGTCAGCACGCAATTGGATAGCACTAGGACTAATCAGAGTAACGAACAACGTGACGTAATCACAGCAACGGAAAAGAGGGAGGCAGCAATGGCGTCTAACATCAATGATTTCTGTTGTTTTTGTATGAAAAACATGCGAATATCAGGTGTACTGGGACATTGCACTACTTTGTTTGATAAAAATAAGAAGCCGCTAAGTATAGCCGACAGACTTACGCACGTTGGAGTCTAAATAATCCAATGTTGATGACAAAGCCGTTTCAAACGAACGTGGTTCCTGCGCTGCCGCCATGTTGTTTATGTTCGTGGTCGCAGCTCTGACGTCATCGGCTTCTCCCGCTCTGTGATTGGCCCAACCAAAACGATAGCGAGCTGTGATTGGACAGCCACAGCAGTGCGAGAGTTCCAATGAAGTGAGGGTTCCAAACTTTGCAAGGCAAGAATGTGGTCTAGTTCACTAGGCTAGATACGTTGGGGAAAATGTTAAAATATTTTGAGCTGCATTGAATTGCAGCAAGTTTAAATCCGATTTTGTCAGTAACAATCTAACAAATTTTAAAAATTAAAACACTCAACTAAAGACTAAAGACTAAATAGTGCAGAAAGCAAAAAATAATTTCACAACTTTGCATGTTGAGATTTTATTCTTCAAAACTTGTATTGAATCCACGATGATGACACATTTTAACATGCTGTGCTGTATTTTTTATTGCATGATCTAAAGTTTACATCCCTCATGGAGTAAAAGTTCAGCAGACGGGTTTGTTTACATTTTTGCTAGGGATGCACCGATACCACTTTTTTGGAAAATGAGTATGAGTACTTGCATTTCAGTACTCACCGATACCGATACAGAGTACTTAATAAAAACATGATTTTAATTTACAGATAACAGCTTTAGTTGTATACTTTAACAAAAAAACAAGGCACTTGTTTGGAATTAAGAACATTTATTTAAAATGAAAACTGCAGCATCTTTTATGCAACATATTAAGGAATACAGAATTATAAAAAAAAGGTAAACATTGCAACTCAAGTATTTTTTTCAGTTTGTTGTAAACTCTGCCGCTTTGGACAACACAAGAGGCATTAATAAACATCTTTGCTATACAGACATTTCTCAGACCGTGGTATCGGTCCCCGGTATCGAGGGACTTTTAACGAGTATGAGAACTTTAGAAAATGTGGTATCGAGGCCGATACCCGATACCGGTATCGGTATCAGTGCATCCCTAATTTTTGCCGCTGCGCGCCTGCACAGTGTGAGGGAAGAGGGGGGGCATGCGAAGCTGCGCTCAGGGTCTCTGGGCTGCAGGAGCGACAGGTCAGCTGATCAACAGGTAAAGTCGGCCCAGAAAGGCGTTCATCAGAGTTTGCACGTCACGTTTTTTCCAGTTAAGGTGACACTTTAGAACGCCTCTGCAGCTGCATATTTTTCATGATTGCATGGTAACGCAAACACTTCTGGCGGGTTCTACTTCTGGTCAGCGGACTGGGCATCGAAACTAGGAATCAAAATTAAAAAACGTAAACCAAAAACTGACAGTCCCGGTTCCAGTCGATGCTTGATGCCCAACCCTAATTTACACATCTGTATTGTTTGAGGGGAAAAAACACTGTAATTGTGTAATTATTACGTTACAATTTTCACGTCGTGCACCCCCTAGCAGCAGCTGGTGCACGGAATCCCTGCTGTAAAGAAAAAAAAAGAAATATCCAAATGTTCAAATGAATATTCATGAAGGAAATAAGTGTGTATGCTAATTGTCTATAGAGCAGTAATCACATTTAGTCTGGCAGCTTTAGCCCAGACTGACAGACTGTTTCTCCAAACTGAGGCCATGCGAAGAGCCTAACCCCAGGTACACGTGTCATCTTAATGGTTCATAACTTTAGAGCCCAGGATGGTGTCGGCCCAGTCAGACTGGAGGAAGAGTGAATCTTTGGCGTTGTCTCTGTTAGTTTTATCTATTTGACGAACGGTGCTGTCTGTGAGGGCTGACCAATGGAAACGAGTTAGGATGCTGATTTTCTGGTTCTATTTGTGGGTTGAGGGAGGAAACGCGATGGCAGGGAAACCCGTGTTGGTGTCTGACTGTTTATTCACACCGGAGAGCGTCTGCCAGACTCTCCATGTGTTCACGCCAAAGTCAAATCCTGTTTCTCAGAGCTCATGATTCAGTTGATCCTCAGACTACCCACACAAGCCTAATTGTTTTTCTCCCCCCACCCCTCCTCCCCTCTTATCTTCTTCCCATCGTTTTCACAGTTCAGCATCTGTCACACGCCTCCTCCTCTGCTTTCCCCCCTCGTCATTCTTTTATTTCACTCCTCTTTTCCTCTCCTGATCTACTTCTTAACATCCTTCCCTTCCTTCCTCCTTCCCTCTCCTTCCTCCCCCTCCTCCTCGTCCCTCCCTCTCCACTTCTCTGGCAGGCTGCTCATTGCGGTGAGTCAGTATCATGGAGGCAGGCAGCGGGGCTGCCGCAGCGGTGGGGAGTGCATCACTGGGACTGCTGGGAGCCACAGCCGCGTCCAGCCATGACATCCTGGACAGGTAAGAGGACAGCGTGAGTCGGAGTGTTCTCCCTGAGAGAGGGCTGGGTGTGGAGGAACGAACCACACCTCAGGTGGTGAGCAGGCTAGTTTGTTTATAATCAGAAACGGGCACGAAGAGTCGGTGTTCCTCAGACTAATGCCTGGATCTTACCAGTTAGATGATCCGTTGTGTAGTTACGTGCATGCACGTGTTTGTGCTGGTGATAGAAAGACTGCTTCCTTAATGCCTCAAGGAGAAATGACACAAAGGTATACATACGCATGCAGAAAATAGGGGGAGGCAGAGAGGTAGAAACGTGCCTGAGCGCTGAAGCTGAGCTGATAGGGTGAGTTTGCACAGTCACCACCCCACCCCCTGTTAAGTTTGTCCCCCCACCACCACTCCAGCCACTCTCACACCGAGCCTGTCAGCCCCCATAGCAACTGGATGGCAGCCATCACTAATCATCACTGCTGGAAAGCCTCATTCAGGTTTCCGTCACCCACAGTCATTCAGCTCTGAGCTCCAGCAACCGCTGCCCCCACCGAGAGGCTGAGCGGATCATCTTTCACTTAATTACGTCATCGCTCCAGCTGTACACCCACACCAACATGCTCGTGCAGTGTCATCACATGCACACCCCTCCATCATGCACTAGCATTCACAAAAACACATATGGGCTGGCATTAGATGTAATGCTTGGAGAGGACAAACGTCTCATGCTCTGTGCTCTTGCAGGGTCTCTCATTTTTTATCACTTAGCCATTAGCAGGTGCTGCAGGGGACTTCACCTAGCTTCTCCACATTACAGCTGTGACGCTCTGCCAGTGAGGTAGAGCTAATCTCCAGCAGATCCTGGGAATCTCTGGTGGCACCGTGTGCAGTCAGAGGAGGAAATACAAAGTGGCATGTTTATAGTGTCTCTGGCATGATCGCCATGGATCCTAACAACTTTTTTTATTTAAACATGGCCGTAAAATGTGTGCCTCAGTGTTTTAGGTCTGAACGGTGGTTCAGGGTAGCGTCATGGCATAAAAACAGCAATCTGTTTGCTTCCCTCTGACTGAATTAAACATAAATGAACTTCTGTTAATTCTGTGTGTTTACTCCTGCAGACAGCACATGTCAGACAGCAAAGCCAATCAGATCTGGTGACTGAAACAAGTCTGTGAAGACAACACATTAACCAGAATTAGCTGATTGAAGAGCTGGGCTGCATCGTAAAAGAGAGAAAAAACCTTGATGCAGCTTCAGCAGGTCTAAATTTACGACTCTTCTTAAAAATTATCAATATGTGGTGAGTCAAGGAGTGGGTATAGAAGCCGACCTCCTGCAGCCATCGCTGCTTCCCCTCAGTAATACTCAGGCAGCACCATGTCCTGCTCCATTAAGCGACGGCATCTGTTTTTCTGTTGCAGATGTGTTCTGCTGCAAATCATCTTTTTTGTTTGGAGGGTGATGTTGAGGATTATAGTCGAGGCAGATCAGCCCCTCCACCTGCCCCTATTTCACCACCCCTCTAGTCCTAACCTGGGTCCAAATCCTGCACTGGGGTTACCATGGCAGCAGCAGCAGCTTAGCATACATTAACCAGTGGTCCAACATTACAACCGAGAGTTATTGTGTGTGCATGCAGACTTGTGTGTGTGTAGGGGGTGGGGGGCATCAGCAGGGAAGGGCATTTGGCCAAGGCCAGAGATTTAGAAAAGTTGTCTGTTGAACAGTGGTGGATCAAAGGATCAGCAACCAGGATCTGGGAGGATGGAGGGACAAGAGGCCCCCAGGAGGTGATGCAGACGAATGAAACCAAAATGTTGTCAACTGCATCGTATGTAGTGATTTTCTAAACTAGTCAGACAGACGAGCTGATGATGAGGAAGAACAGCTTCATTGTTCTGGATTTGAAGATCTCAGATGGAGAGTTTTGTGATGTCCTTAATGTTTTCCCTTCTAGTTTGAACTTTATTTTTAACATTAATGTCCTTCATTTAAACAGTTATACTCCATTAGAGCTGTGGGAATGCCCTGGCTCTGAGATGCATCCAGTGATGATTTTTATTGTGATTAACAGGACATGAGCACTGGAGTAAACTATCCTTATTCAGTGATTTCTCTAAATATCCCTGCACAGTTCAGCCTGGCAAGCCATTCTATACATGTAAATACACTGCTAAAAAAATAAGTGAACACTTAAACAACACAATGTGACTCCAAGTCAGTCACACTTCTGTGAAATCAAACTGTCCACTTAAAAAGCAACACTGATTAACAATCAGTTTCACCTGCTGTTGTGCAAATGGAATAGACAACAGGTGGAAATTATAGGCAGTTAGCAGGACATCCCCAATAAGGGAGTGGTTTTGCAGATGGTGACCACAGACCACTTCTCAGTTCCTGCTTTCTGGCTGATGTTTTGGTCACTGTTGAATGCTGGCGGTGCTTTCACTCTAGTGGTAGCATGAGACGGAGTCTACAACCCACACAAGTGGCTCAGGTAGTGCAGCTCATCCGGAATGGCACATCAATGAGAGCTGTGGCAAGAAGGTTTGCTGCATCTGTCAGATGATCCAGGTGTGAAGCTAGATGATTTCTTTAGTGTTTCACTAAAATGTTATCAGTTTTTACTCCAGACAACAAATTCAAAAGCATTTACAAAGTGATTCCTTGTGAATAAATAAACAGCAAATATTGACATGAATGGAACAAAATGCTGTTTATTTATTGTAGAGCTGTTAATGAGACACAACAGCCTTCATTCACCACTCTCCAGCCATCTCTTCCATCACATCAGAGCCATAATGTTCTCTAGAGGACATCATTGGCAGGCTAGAAGTGGCATGTATCCATGTGTGTTCAGAAAACATGCTATGCTCTGAAGAGTTGCTCATAAACTGCGATCACAGCCAGTCAAAACTCCAACATGTGCTGATTTTTGGGTTTTTTGATAGTTTTCAGTCATTTTTTATCCCGGAACTAGTCGTCACTCTCTGATTAAAGCAGAGATATTCCAGCCACCTGATTATATTTCAATACCCATGGTGGCAGAGGAGTTAATTGTCCGCCCCGTAATTGGAAGGTTGCAGGTTCGAGCCCCATTTCTGTCGCTATTGTTGTGTCCTTGGGCACTTTACCCACATTGCCTGCTGTTGGTGGTCGGAGGGACCGGTGGCGCCAGTGTACGGCAGCCTCGAATCTGTAAGTGAGACCCAGGGTAGCTATGGTAGCTCATCACCAATAGCGTGTGTGAGTGACAGATTCTGTTGTAAAGCACCTTGGGGGGTTCTAGGTCTCTAGAAGGTGATATCAAATACAGGCTGTTTACCATCTACCCATTAATGATCTGGCTGATTTAGTGCTGAAGATTTACAGGGTTAAAAGCATGATGGACATACATCACAAACGAGTTAGAATTTACTTTTACTAGGGCTTCCACCCTGCTGTCTTGTCTTTCATCACCGTGGTTCTCAGGCTCTGCTACAAGGTCCACTGGTGGTACGCAGAAGAAATCATAAAGGTATTTAAATTTTCTAGCAGCACTACTAAAGTCTCTGTGGGCTCTTCTAACAACAAAAGGTGCAACACTGAGAAAATGAAGTGATGCACAATTTGAGTTGCATCCTTCCACCAGGCTTGTGCGTGTGTGTGTGTGTGTGTGTGTGTGAGTGTGTTTCATATTCTATTAACTGAATTGGTCTGATGACCAAAGCTGAAGTAGGGAGTGAAAGACAGGTTGGTCCTCCAGAGCTCCTATCCAGCATGTGTTTGTTGTTTCCTGCTGCAACACACCTGATCAGCAGCTCATCAAGCTCTGCAGATGCTGCTGATTAAAATACAACTTTTTCTCACATAAAAACTTGTTACAGATTTAATTACCAAACTAGCTTTATTGTGTTACTGTTTTAAAGAAACAACTCTAATGGCTTGTCCCCGCTGTGAGCCAATATTCTCCCAGAGTGCAGGGTGGCATGAGGCTCTACGGCATGCATCCAACACTACACCATAGTAGAAGTAGAAATCACTGATGTTTTACACTTTTTTACTGCTTCCTCATCTTTTCAGAGTGTGACAGCAATTTCACTCCACAAATTAACAATATTTTGATCACGGTAATCTTTATGGGCCGAATCATAGAGATATTTGTATTTACAAACCTCCGCCACTATGAGCTTTTGCAGTCCACCATGTTTTTCCACGCGGGACCGTCCACGTAGTTAGAAGATTTCCTAGGTGCGCGGTGCAGAAACTTTGGGCTGCACGTAGGACACGCGGAGGGGCGTGGTTGCTAAAATGACGTAATTTGTCCTCGTGGACCTCGCAGACGCGTCAAGCGTAAACCAAGCTTTAAGTTGTGGTGGGAGCTGGATCGTTCCCTCCTCCCCTTCTGAGTGGTTGATAAGATCAGCCTGGTCCACATGACTGAAGGTTGTTTTTGGGTTACTCATAATGTCCAGCAGCATGTTGGATAACACCGTTTCAGTGCCTTCTGTGTTCTGATTTCTCTCCTTGATGAAGGATGAATTCTTTGGTGTGTTTTCTACCTCCTCCTATGTGTTTGAGTATTTTAAATTCTCTTTTATGTCTGTGAGACAAAGACTCAGGAGGGAAATAACAATTAATTCTTCTGGAATTTCTACCTACTTGGATGATTTGTTCTCTCTGTGCAACCTTAGAAGTAACTGACAGGAAAGGCTGCAGTATTGTTTGTCCCATGGAGGTTAACAGTTTCTACACTGGGCTTGTCCTCCACACTGGTCAGTGATGTGAAACCCACCAAAACGTGAAGGATGTTGGGTCAGCGTGGCTCCAGTGGCGAGGCAGCATAACTGTTAGAAAAGAATCTCTGGCCTTTATTTGATTTCCCATTAAACTGAGCTGCTGCTGTTGTTTTAGCCAAAGCAGAGAAAGACGAACTGAATAGTCAGGTTTGAAATCTTTACTCTAGATGTATAAATCTGGTTTTACCTGAAGACCGTCAGCTAAGTGAAAGTTGAAGGTTACCAGAAAACAGGACAGAGTTATACTGACAATACCCAGGTCTTTGAGCTGTGCTGTAAAAGGACGTGCTGCAGGTGCACTTCCTGTTTGCTGACATGCCTTTTCATCCAGGGATGCAGGAAATTTGAGGAGGATGCAGCAGTTCTACAGGGAAAGGGGGTGAATTGAACAGTCTAAGCGTGGTCTTAATCTCTCTTGTCTGAACGAGCCTCACACTGTGTCGAGAGGTCCCCCCCCCCCATGTCCTGTTCGGCTGTATCGCAAACAGAATTGATGTCTGAGTGCCGAAAACAAGCCTTACAGTTTTATTCTCACAGGTGGATCGTTATAGATTCAGCTATAACACCCTGCCTGATATCAGAACTTTATTAGAAATGTTTTCGATTGGTTAAAATTTCAATGGACACGGAAATGAAAGAGAAAGGGGGGAAAGAGAAAGGGGGGGGGGGGTCACAAAAATAAACAATTAAGGATGCAAAAGAGTCCACTTCTAGACCTGCAGAAAGAGAAAAAGAAAAAAAGGGGTCACAAAAATACAACAGAACCAAAACATCACTGCACCAACAACATGAGGATGTATAACAATAGGAATTTTTGCTTTAGCAGCCCCAACCCCTCTCCCGATGGGCGCAGAGGCTCTCCCGGGTGGGCCAACCAGCAGTCGTGCCAGAGGCCCAGAAGATGACAACGGCAAGCCCCCAGCCCAGCCTGAAGCCACCCACCCGAAGGTAGACTGAGCTCGGAACTCAGCAGCCCGCGACCCAAGTGCGCCCAACCCCGCCAGAGATCCGCCAGAGCCCAGGGTCCAGGCCCCTCCAGGCAGCCACCAGGAGCTAGCCGACAGCTGCAAAAAAACCTTTCAGCCCCACATACGAGAGCTGCAAATACGCAGGCAGACCGAGGTATCACCCACCAGCAGGAATTGAGGCAGGGGGAGGGTAGGTCAAGAAGTTATGGCATCACAAGTTGTCCCAGGAGAGGGGAGGAGTCCAAGACTCTACCTGACACATAGGCAGTCACACACAAACACAGTCACACACTCCCACCCTCTTACTCATTCAAAAATACATTCGAACAACACACAAGAATGCACGTACTACACCCACTCCCCATACACACCCTACACACTCTGGTCTGATACAGCTGCACACTGGGCACAACCACTACTAGACTCAGAGATGGTCCTGTTCTAACTGGGGTAATGATGAGCAGGTAACCCCGCCCAGCACAAAGCAAAGTGACCCACCACCCCAGACCCCGACCAGACAGCCAGCTCACACTCCTCCAGCGAACCGAAACAGTGGTGTAGGAAGACCCCTAGTCTCCCTCCGCCTGCGCTAATGTAGTGTTGATGCGTGTTGTTAGAGTGCATTTTGCGGTTGGGGTGGATGGGGCAGTGCAGACATCATCCGGCCTACACCATCTGGTGTCAGCACACAACCCCAACACCCCTCCCCCCCAGAAACTTCGGTGTCTAGGTGCAGCTTAAAATTGGAAGTGGGCATAGGTACCCGAGGAGAGACTGAGTGGTCCCCCTCTCCAGGTGCCGTTGAGTGTATGTCCCCCTCCAAGGCCCTAAGTCTGAATCTGCATGAAATGTCGTTGATGGAAGTGTTTAGTAAGCAAATTAAAATTGGGGCGCAGGCCGCCATGGGAGTGCGGAGATGGGAATCATACCCGCACCCCCAGAACCAGCCCTTACCCCAAGGTCCAATGTGTATGTGTGTGTGGTGATGTGATGGAGCAGGAGGAGGGAAATGTCTGAAAGTTTTCAAGTGTCCCTGGTAAGTGGGACTTTAAGCATGATGTCATTAGGGTCTTTGTGGCTGTAGGACCTCAGAAACTCCAGAAAACTTCATGCAGCTTGTTTCTCATCATTTACCACATGGCAGAATATGATTAATCTAAAATTACAGGATGTTTACACATAGGACACTGTACATAAACCCTAGCAGCAAAAACCTTCTTAAATATGAATTAAAGATTAAAATTTTCATTTCAACAGGTTATATAATGAAATGATAAATTTGTAAGTCATTTTTAAGGAACATTTCTCTATACTCATTGATCTATTGCAGTGCTGTCTTAGAGGTGAAGAAAGAAGCTTCATGTTAAAGGGTTGGAGGAGAATGGAAGAGTGTGTGTGTGTGTGTGTGTGTGTGTGTGTGTGTGTGTATGTGTGTGTGTGTGTGTGTGTGTGTGTGTGTGGTCAATTCTGATCATGCTGTTTAACTTGAATTTGAAAAGTTACATCTCCCCAGAAGTTAAAAGTTCATTCTCATCTTGTGACATGTGAGTACAGGATAGGGCTCAGGACACATCCCTGTTGTGCACCGGCGTTTGTTATAATGGTGGAGGAAATGTGTCTTCAAATAAGAAACTATCAGTCACTGGATCTTCACCCAGCAAGGAGATTTCAAGTTTGTGACCCACTGGCTTTTTGTTGTCATCATACAGTGATAAAGTCTGGACAGCTGGTTTAGAGACTCTGGTCTGCTCGAGTCAAACAGGTTGTCCTTCAACAGGCCTTAACTGGTTTCTATATTCAGGAGGACATGTTTCTTTTGAGGCTGAATCAGATCGAAGGCAGGTGAGTTCCTCCTCACAGCGGAGATGACTCCAACTACTTTTGACTTCTTCATTAAGAAAATCCCAACTTCAGTGAAACTGACTTGATGCCAGTTGAGTCTGGGCATGCTGAGCCGATCTGACTGCTGCTCTGTGTTTTACTGGTCTCTACTGTGGGAGGATGGAGGACACTGTCTGCTGGTCTCATTGGAAAGGCTGGTTGTGATTGGCGAGAAGATGGTTTTAATCAGAAACAAATCAGTTTTCTACTAAACTGTTGATGTTGCTGTAGTGGTGAACTAATGAGATAACTGTCCCTGTGAAACTCATGATCAGAGTCACGTGGTTTAAACCAGCCTTGACTCTATTCCTTTAGCCTGGAGGACGTCTTGTAATTGAATTATTGAATGAATTTTTTCAGGCCTAACTGCATCAGACACAGACTGGTTCTTCCTGCCTGATTACTGCTGCGGGTCTACAGTGATGTAAAGTGAGTCCTTGGTGTGTGTTTTAGGTATTTCATTACAATAGTCATTTATGCATATATGTGGACAGCAGGGACACGTTAACCGGATATTTTCTGTATTTGACAGGTTTTTTTTAAGGATGATGGAAAAATCTGAAGGCTGTCGGTCATTTTGACAGATTGTAATTCACACCTCGACTCATGCAGGTGTGCAGACATTTTAAATGTTACAGAGTACATCACGGAGGTAACAGAATCAATCAGGAAAAGATTCCAATCAGAGCATTATCTCACACTTGGACACCATTCTCAGTGCATCTTGCTATTGACAGCACACTGAAGAGCTGTGGAAAGGAGCTCGGAGCGCGTCTGTGACTGTGGGTCACGGGCCAGCGCAGCATGTGGGAGGATTTCCTCCCCGCTGAAGTGGGTGCTTTCCGGATCTGGAAACCCTTCTTGCTGAGTTCAGGTTGTTTCATTTGGAGAAATGTTCCCTGATTTTAAAACTTTGGCTGAGGTAGTGCTTGTTATTCAAGGCTACAATGTGGCAGTGGAGCGCAGATTCATCCTCCAGAACATTTAAACAGCCGTGAGTCTGTCTGAGGCAAATGTCCAGAACCTCCTGACTATAGCCTTTTCAGCAAACCCCCTTGAGACGTTTGGTTACGCACAAGTAGGTGACCCTTTCAGGTTTATGCAGAGCAGAAGGAAGGTGTGTGTTCGGGCCACAACAAGTGAAATGTTCCTACTTTAAGTGAAATAGTATAATTGTAACATTAATATGTTACTGGGGCACTTTGGTCGTCTTGTTTGAGCTAAATATTAATTAATAATGAATGAAAATGAAATGATATTGAATATTTATTAGGGGTGGGAATTTAACACATTAATTATGATTAATTAATTAGAAAAAAATAACGCGTGAAAAAAAAATTAACGCATTTTGGACCCCCAATTGAGGGATGTTGACATTTAGCAGCAAAATCCATGCCCTAAATATCAATATAGTTAAGCTGCACCTCTAAAGAAAGCCCGGAACCTTGGCTGCAAGACCATGTAAACCTTTTTTATGTGCTCCAAACACAACCAAAACTACAATCAAATGAGTGATCAGAAATCCCTCTTCATGTGTTTTTGCCTTCATTTCTGTCTCTAATGATGCTAAATCAAATCAAATTGCACACATTCTATCAACCCATTATTATTATTATTTTAAAGACAATACCATTATCAAAATGTATTTAAAATAGTATTGTACTTTTAGGGCTGTCCTATTTTTGCCAGTGATATACATACATACATATATATATATATATATATATATATATATATATATATATTTTTTTTTTTCTCCTGTTTTGAATTGAAATACAATTTAAAAGCATTTTTTAGAAATTAAGAGCTTGTGTTTACAATAATAATGTCAACAACTATTGTTTGATTCTCTGTCTCATTATTTTTAATTTTCAAAAATTGTTTTCAGGGCAAATTTTCTTGAATGATTAAAATGCGATTAATCAAGATTAATGAATTACAAAGCCTCTAATTAATTAGATTAATATTTTTAATCGAGTCCCACCCCTAATATTTATTAATATTTTAGAAATGAAAGTGCTAGGGAAAAAAACGATCATGGCTGTTTTTTTTTTTAAAAAAACCTGTCAGTCAAAATGACAGACAGCAAAAATGTCTAGAGTGACCTCTGGTGGACGGGGACAGTAGTTAACGTTTTAAAGCCGACCAGCACCATCGACTGGTTCCTGAGTAGATCCTCTTAGAACCCGTTCTGGGCGACGGTGGTCTTACCAACAGGCTAAGGTTGGCAGGAGTCTCATAACACACCTAATAAACCTGTAGCATGGATTTTACAGTCTTTGATTTTACGTTTGCTTTTGTGTGTTTTAAAGACATTGGTCTGTTTCCAGCTGACTGAAGGAGAGTGATAAGGATGTAAAGAGATTGGAAAAGAAGAACTCAGACTAAAGGAAACTTTTTGTTTGGTGGTTTTGTGAAGTAAAGAAGTCATTATGAGTTTCCACTGTATTGTCATTTCACACTAACAATGTAATTACAGATATCTACCTAATATTTAGGATGAGATAAGCCAACCACTGTTTGCTTGTGACAGAATGATTTAAAAATAATTCAGTTAGAACAGCAGGAAATAAGATTTTCTATGTAAAAAATCAGCTGTTATAAACACATCAAACATTGGTGACTAAACTTTCAGTCCAGCATGCACCAGAATGAAAGTTTAACACCTGATTTCTCTACATTTCCAGAGGAAGCATGCAAATAGCTGCAAACATGTTGTGTGTTATATTGAAGTTTTTGACAATAGCAGGGTCTGCCATCTTGTTTCACAGCTTGTATTTAGTGACTTTGAATTTGGGTTGACTCACAAAAGGAATGATTAAAATTAAATTAAAAATATATTCTGTCATTCGTAATTTCTGTTTAAGAAAGAAAAGGCAGAAAAGATGTGATTAAAATTGGAAATTTTGGTATGGTAAAAAACATTTTATTTTGAAGCCTTATCGCCCAGCGTTAGTTAAAACTGTCCTTTTGACTTTGTGACATCTGCTGCTGATCCGCTAAAGGGCAGCTCCCGGTGGGACTGGTGCAGTCGGACGTTTGATGACTGGAAGTGGGCATACACGGGGTCATTGGTAGCAGAATAACTGTCCTCTGGGTACAGGTCACTTTTGCCCTCCAGATGGCTGCATTCAGTCTTCTCCTTTCTGCTTTTCCCCATTTCTTTTTCTCCTTTCTGTATGCTCCCTTGCTCAGCATCACAGTTAACCTGCAACATTTTAATGAAAACAAAGTATTTAAGTTTATTTTGTAGTAAAGTATCAGTAAATCTTTGTAGAAACATAGAAGGGCCCAGTATGTGTGCTGACGTTTCATCAAATTCCTTACAGGGCCAAATATATATGGAGACAGGACAGCTTAATAGGACTGGGGCTTTGGATCTCCAGGTCAATTTCACGCTCACAGTTTTACCAGGAATTTCCGATAAAGGAAACGCACCCACTGTCACTTAACATTCATGGACTAAAAGTGAGCCCTACGAGGTGGGAAATATTACTAGCAGGGATGCAGTGATTATCACTCCTTGTGAGGTGCAACAAGCCATAGCACACTTGTCTAACAACAAGACAACAGGTTCAGATAACATCTCAGCAGAACATCTGAAATTTGCAAGCCCAAGGACTGCTGTACTCCTTGCCCTGTGCTTCTCCGGGTTCATGATGCATGGTCTGCTGCCGGATTCTTTGCTGTCTGTTACTTTAGTGCCTGTCATAAAAAACAAAGCTGGTAAAGTTGGGAGCCTGGATAACTACAGGCCAATAGCCTTAGCTAGTGTCATTTCTAAGGTTTTAGAAAAGACATTGCTTGATCGACTGGGTCACTGTATGACAACAACACACAACCAGTTTGGTTTTACATCCAAGCTGGGAACAGACATGTGTATCTATGGCCTGAAGGAGGCAGCTCAGTTTTATTTACGACAAAACTCCTCCGTGATGATGGGGTTTATTGATGCATCTAAGGCATTTGATCGGGTCAACCACTTTAAGCTCTTTTGTAAATTAAGTGAAAGAGGTGTCCCTGATAGCATTATAAGAATTTTGGCGTACTGGTATTCTAATCAGAAAATGCAAGTTCAATGGGGCAATACCACATCAGCCTCCTTTGGTGTTAGTAATGGGGTGCGCCAGGGGGGGCTACTGTCACCAGCTCTGTTCAACCTCTACATGGATGATTTGTCAAATCAACTTAACAACTGCAAAACTGGATGTATGATTGGTAACAATCTGATTAATCATTTCATGTATGCCGATGACTTGGCCATCCTTTCTCCCAGTAGTGCTGGTTTTCAGCAGCTGCTGAACACATGTTCTGATTATGGACAGAAGTATGATGTGCAATTTAATGCAAAAAAGAGTGTTGTGCTGATTTGTCGAACCAAAGGCGATAAAGATCTTTGTTTCCCAGACTTTTACTTGGTTGACAAGAAGATAGATGTCCGTGCCAAAACTAAGTATTTGGGTCACATCATCACAGATCAGCTCTCTGACGATGATGACGTTTATCGGCAATGTCGCAGTTTGTATGCCCAGGCCAATATTTTGGTCAGGAAATTTCACATGTGTTCTGACAATGTAAAGATCCACCTGTTTAGAACCTACTGCTCACCTCTGTATACTGCGCCTTTGTGGTGTAAGTATAAGAAAGCCAGCTTGCAGAAGCTCAAAGTAGCATATAATGATGCATTAAGGACTCTGCTCAGGAAGCCTAGGTCCAGTAGTGCAAGTCTTTTATGTTGTAATGCTCATGTCCGGACCTTCCAAGCTCTAATGAGAAGTTTGATGTACAGGTTTATCCTGCGGTTGAAAAGCTCTGAGAACAGACTTCTTCAGATGCTGGTGGATCCCAGTTTTAGTGCAGTGCATTACCAGTCATCCATGTGGAGACACTGGTATGCATGTCTTTTATAACTTTTTTGTATCGTTTTTATGAGTTTTATGTTGTTTGTTTGTTTTTATTGTGGACCTTGAGTCTGATAATAAAGTTGATGATGATGATGATGACCCATCTGGACTCACGACGGGGAAGTCTGTTGTTGGTTTAGCGTCCAGGAAACAGCAGAGAACGTCTG
The DNA here is from genome assembly GCA_006937985.1 of Aphyosemion australe. NCBI lineage: Eukaryota > Metazoa > Chordata > Actinopteri > Cyprinodontiformes > Nothobranchiidae > Aphyosemion > Aphyosemion australe. The sequence continues at coordinate 539,621 of SSNS01000072.1, forward strand.
GGCTAGTAGAAGCTAACCGTTAGACACTTAACCCACATTGCCTGCTGCTGGTGGTCAGAGGGACCGGTGGCGCCAGTGCTCGGCAGCCTCGCCTCCATCAGTACGCCCCAGGGCAGCTGTAGCTACGATGTAGGTCGTCACCACCAGGGTGTGAATGTGTGCATGAATGGGTGAATGATTGTGTTGTAAAGCGCCTTGGGAGGTTCTAGGACTCTGGAAGGCGCTATATCAAGTACAGGCCATTTACCTTTTTTTTTTACCATTTACATGGTGTTCTGTTGCTAAATACATGAGTGTGTAATGAGTGGAGGACCCAGGGAAGTGTGGTGTTTCGGTGAGACAAACAACCGGATGGTCCAGTTGGTTTCAGATAGAACCGTTTTTTAAATTTGTTTTGCAGATTTGCTATTGTAGCTTTAAGGCAGGCAGGGATTCAGACACCATACCTTATTGCCTCAGAAGTACGGAAATGTCTGAAGTTTGGACGTTTTTTAAACCAGACAGCTGAGGGAGTGTAACAGTCACTAGTAAAATGTGCATGCTGGGTATTTCACATGGTAGAAAAGACATTCAACACTACGAATCTGATGCAACACCTTAAAAACAAACTTCCCTTTCCCTTCGGGTGTCGCCACAGCGACTCACCTGTCTGCATTTAGTCCTAGTCCACCACCTTACAAGCAAACACCCAAAAGGATATCAGCACTCTGTGTTCACAGCAACAATTCAGACAAAACACGGAGCCAGACGACACTGAAATACACGTTAAAGCGTTGAACATGCGTCGCTCAATCCAGCCGCATATTGAGGAAGTGAATGATTTGAAATAAGAGCGACAGGCTACTTTTACATGTATTCATAAAATTACCACGTTCCTTATCAGTGTTTTTTCTAAATGTATTTTGGCAGATAAACTAAGTAAATGACATAAATACAGAAAGAAAGAAGTACATAAATAATAAAAAATTAAAGGACAACTTGGATTGGTTTTGCCCTTTATCTTCTTATTTTAGTGCAATGCTGAAGTGTCAGACCAGGACTCGGTATCGGCAGATACTCACAATTAAATTACTCTGACTTAGATCGAAGACAAAAATGGAACATCGCTTCTTAAAAGTTCTGTTTCAGCCGACTGCGATAGCGAGACACAATGATCATCCTTGGGTTGCTCACAAAATCACTGAGGGTTGCAAATGTCCCACGGCCCTGCTCTGAACCAAACCCGTCTTCATTACATTAATATTTATATTTTCATATCACCATCGTCATGTAGGGAGATCTGACCCCACAACTCTGACAGTAGTCACAATGAGGCGTAGGGCCGTACGCTCAGCACACATTAATGCCATAAAAGCAGAGAAAAGCCGCTAATTCAGTTTGATAAAGACAACTTTTATGTTCGTGTCTGTGTGGAAACCACTCAGTTTGATATCATTTATTAAACACAAACTCTTACTTTGACTCCCACTCTAAACACTAAGGACACGGTTTCTCCATTTTACTGATGCTTGTTCCCTTCCAGCTGCTGGATCCATCCAGTTTGCTGCAGAACCTCTCCTCTGGTGTCTGACAGCCCAATCCCAAACAGAACATGTAGGAGTAATTGGTTTTATGTTTTATTTTCACCACAGTGGCTTTTCCTACTTCCTGAGGGATTTGTTTGGTCCGTGTGAGAAAAGAACTACATGTGAGAGTTAAATAGCCACCAGGTGTTTAAAAAGCTCTCACCTGTCGGAGAAAATGTCTTTGACTTTTCATTTATCTAGTGTTTTCACACAGTTAGATGTCTTTTAATTATGCGTTAGCTTTTGTTTTGCTTCAAAATATTGTTTGTTAAAAGTTTGAAATAAACAATAATGTATTTATAAAATGTGTTGTTATAGTTTGTTTAATAATCAGTGATGATTTCAGCTTTCATCAAGCCTTGTTTGTCCACGGCTCACAGGATCCTGTTTGTAGTGAAATTCTACAGGAAGACTTTTTTTTAATAGGGAAATTATAAACAATTGTGCTTTTCAGAAAACAGTTTATTAATTTAAAATAAAAATTTCATAAGAATATTGTTTTATTATTTATTTTAGAAATTCCTGTCAGACAAGAAGAAGGAGTTGGAGAAGGAAACACTTGAAAACACCTGATTTAATCATTCTAGAGTGTTGGTGGCTGCGCTGAGCCTTTTATCACCTGGACTTGGAGGCATTCGAACATTTTATTAGTAACTGCAGCTTGTTTTCTTTTATACTGTCTGTATTTAACGGCCTGATCTTATGTATTGTGTGTTTAGGAGCCTGAGGCCAGGGCGTCACCTGGAGGAGGATAACATCGTGCCTGAATTAGCTCACATACATCCCAGAGAGAGGCCTGATTGGGAAGAAACCATCAGTGCAATGGTGAGACTCACTCCAGATCTGCAACAGATCATTCCTCTCTTACCTTCCACTCATGAAGCGTGCACATGTTCAGAGGAATCCTCCTCATGGTGGCAGCTGATCAGGTATCCCCTCAGGCTGCTTTACTGTCATCACACCAGAGCTTCACGGTGTTGGTGATCATACGACTCAGGAGGAAACGATGACATTATTAAATGATCCACATGTCAGATTCTTGTGAAAAAGGGCTGGTAAAAGAGATTTACAGATTTGTGTTTTTGAACACACTAGATCTCCCCGTTTCCTTTCTAATGGGTGGTTTGAGCCAAAAGGAGCTTAAGCCCTGTCATTGCTTAACAAGAAAGCTCGACACCTTTCATCTTTAGCTGTGTTGTTGGACCTTCCGAGGCAGAGTTTTACATAATTCAGTGGATTTATTTGACTTAAGCTCTACAGACAGTTACAATCTAATTATATACCATATTCCTGGTCTGTCCCTGTATCTGAGTAAAACTGCTTCTCTGACTCTGAGTGAAGCAGCTCCTGACCTGTCTCTCATCTTCTCATCAGCCTCTGTCAGTGGGTCGATAAGTTGTAACTTCTGCTGGTGTCTGACATTCATTAATAATGCAGGTGACTGTCTCCGTGGTCACCTGCTTCCTGCTGTTTGCATGGATCAGGCATTTCCATCTATTTCTGACCCCACCACCAAACACCATCATTCATTATTTCCTTTGCAGCCTGTTTTTGCTGTGGGTCTTGGCTCTCACATCAACAGCACAGTGAAAATGAGGCCGTCGCCATGGTAACGCGCCGAGCCGCCCGTGGTCGACGCGTGGTTGGAGCCCTGTTGCAAGTGCTCACTTCGATCAGGAAACAAAAAGAGAGAAACAACAACCTCCAGCTGATGAATATTCACAGAGGAGGGGCTTCTAATGCCGCGGATCTGCAGGTCTTTGTTCAGTTTTTGATAAGAGAGCGTGTGCACCGGGCCGGCATGCATCATGTATGTGGTGGGGAGGGAGGGTGGGGACCCTCGGTAAACTTACGGTAAACCGTCACACCAACGCTCTGTTGGATGGATGATATCTGTGTCGTGAAGCTCAGCGTCAGATATTTCTCTCTGTTATTTCTGTTATAAATAATTTATTCATGTTAAATATTCAGCTCTTTTGTTCTCAGTGAAGTTGTTTACTTTTGTTTTAGGAATGAGAGAAAATTAAAGGTCTGATTGGCACAATAAGTGTTTTACTATACACCTGAGATGGGAGGTAACTTCTAGCTGGGCATCCACCCATTCATCCAACCACCCATCCATCCATCCATCCGCCCCCCCACCCACCCACCCATCCATCCATCCGCCCCATGCGTAACAGCATTGCTGCTGTATTGGATGGGTCCCTCACTCTCCAAACCCAAATTAAGCCAACGTAGAGTGAGCGACTATGCCCGTTTTTTGTGCAGCCTATGGTTGCAAGAACCGGTGTGCTATGGAAAACAGATCAGGTGGGATTACTACTGACTTTTCTAACCTACCTGTTGGAACATTTTTTTATACAGTTTCCTTATTTACCATCAGAGGATACATCTGTTATGACTCTGAATGTTCCTGTTACACATCTCTGTAATCTAAGTAACTAAGAGGAGTTTTTTAGGAGGCTGGAATATCAATCCCACTGCAGGGCATTTTCCACCGTCTGATGGTCAAACCTGTTGTGTTTTAAATTGGAAAATACGGGAGGGAGGGGGGGTGTCTCTGTGGATGAACATAAATGTTGTAGGTTTCCTTGTGTTGTTTTGTGGACGAAGACATTTCTAGAATCAGTGTAATGTTTATGGTGATGATATAAAAACACATTATTTTGTAGAGTTTGTATTCCTGTGTTCACAAGGCCTTAGAGAGGGGCTCACCTCTATCAGGGAGCTGTTTAGTAAAATGACTTTGTGACCCCACATTAACACAAAGAACTGCATTTCAAATGCTTTTGTTACTTCTGCCAGCCTCATGCTCTAAATACCCCGACACCCTCTGACCACCTTTACTGTCAGTAGCTATCTGGCTCTGAAGTCTGCACACAGGAGTCCTTCACAGGTCTGTGTTGCCTGATCATCATCATCATCTTACAGCTTTGTTGAAGCTTCTGATTTTCAGCTTATTTTCCACAGATGTGTTCTTTTTAGGTTCTCTTGTCATTTTTGCGTCGCACCCAAAATCTTCACGCTGGATCTTTCAACAAGATGACCCTAAACACTGCTCAAAATCTACTTAAGCATCCATGCAGAGGAACAAGTCCAACATTCTGGAATGGCCATCTTGGTCCCCAGACTTGAATATTATTGAAAATCTGTGGTGTGAGTTAAAGAGAGCTGTCCATGCTCGGAAACCATCCAACCTAAATGAACTGGAGATGTTTTGTAAAGAAGAATCCAGACTCTCATTGGAAGCTATAGGAAGTGTTTAGAGGCTGTTATTTCTGCAAAAGGAGGATCTACTAAATATTGAGTTCATTTCTTTTTTGTGGTGCCCAAATTTATGCACCTGCCTAATTTTGTTTAAACAATTATTGCACACTTTCTGTAAATCCTAAAAACGTTGTTTCACTTCTCAAATATCACTGTGTGTCTCCTAGATGATATACACTGCTCACAAAAATGAAAAGAACACTTTAAAGAAACACATAGATACATCAGATCTCAATATGAAGTTGGATATCTATACAAATAACGACAGGGCAATGTCTTAGGAACAAAAGGATGCCAAGTCTTTTAATGGAAATAAAAGTTTTCAGCCTACAGAGGGCTCAATTGTGTAGACACACTAAAATCAGAGTGAAATGAAGATGTGGCAGGCTAGTCCATTATTTCAAAAACTTAATTTCTGCAACTCAAAATGCTTTTCAGTATCTTGTGTGGCCCCCACGAGCTTGTGTGCATGCTTGACAACGTCGGGGCATGCTCCTAATGAGACAACGGATGGTGTCTTGTGGCATTTCCTCCTAGATCTGTGTGAGGGCATCCCTGAGCTCTTGTACAGTCTGAGGAGCAACCTGGCGCCGCCTAATGGACCCAAACATAATGTCCCACAGATGTTCTATTGGGTTTAAGTCAGGGGATCGTGAAGGCCATTCAATTGTTTCAATTCCTTCATCCTCCAGGTACTGCCTGCATACTCTTGCCACATGAGGCCGGGCATTGTCGTGCATTAGGAGAAAACCAGGACCTACTGCATCAGCGTAGGGTCTGACAAAGGGTTCAAGGATTTCATCTGGATACCTTATGGCAGTCAGAGCACCATTTCCTAGGCAGTAGAGGTCTGTGCGTCCCTCCATGGATATGCCTCCCCAGACCATCACTGACCCACCACCAAACCTGTCGTGTTGAACGATGTTGCAGGCAGCATAACGTTCTCCTTGTCTTCTCCAGACTCTTTCACGTCTATCACAGGTGCTCAGGGTGAACCTGCGCTCGTCTGTAAAAGGTACAGGGCGCCAGTGGCGGACTTGCCAATTCTGGTGTTCAAATCAAATCAAACTTTATTTATAAAGCACTTTTCCAACACAAAGTGCAACTCAAAGTGCTTTACAGGTTAAAATGACCCTATATAACCCTCATTCCCATTCCTCCCACACCATTTTAAAAGCATTGTCATATTCATTACAACCCCCCCACACACACACACACACACACACCCAACTCCTGTACACAGACACTTAAGAACATCAGTAAAATATTTGGCTGAGTTCAGATGAGCCAGATAAGGTAGGGCAAGGAAACGCCATCAGAGGAGCCGTCTGCCCCGGCGACTGTAGGTCAACTGCAGCAGCCGAGGTACTGACACAGGGTGCAATGGAGAGGGAGGGCACAGACCCCACCTCCACCCAAGCACTACCCAGAGGGCACCCAGGCAGCAACAGTCGACCACTGCCCCTGAGGAAGAGGGCCCCCCCACAGAGGAAACACTGGAAGAAAGATTAAAAGATTAATATAAGATGAATATAAAAATAACATGCCAATATAATAGTTAAAATATTAAATAAATAATAAATATGATTATAATAAACATTAAAATAATGTAGAATACAAAATGATAAAATGAATCACATAAAATATGCACAGCAATCAAATTTAATAACTAATAATCAGTTAAAAGCTAAGCTAAAAAGGTGAGTCTTGAGCCCGCTCTTAAAAACATGAACGGTCTCTGCAGCCCTGAAGTCCTCTGGCAGCCTGTTCCAGAGGCGAGGGCCATAATACTGAAAAGACGCCTCGCCATGAGTATGTGTCCTGACCTTAGGGATAACCAGGAGACGGCTGCCAGAGGAGCGCAGAGGCCGCGAGGGTTTGTAGGGTAAAAGCAATTCTGAGAGATAAGAAGGCCCAAGACCATTAAGACACTTAAAAACCATTAAAAGAACCTTAAAATCGATCCTGAAACATACAGGGAGCCAATGCAATGATTCTAAGACGAGTGTAATGTGCTCCCGCCTCCTGGTCTTCGTCAGGACACGTGCTGCTGAATTTTGTAAAAGTTGTAAAGCTGAAATGCTCTTGAGCAAATGCCAGTGGAGCTCTACGGTGCTGGGCAGTGAGCACAGGGCCCACTACAGGACGTCGGGCCCTCAGGCCATCTTCATGAAGTCTGTTCCTGATTGTTTGGGTAGAGACATTCACACCAGTGGCCCTCTGGAGGTCATTCTGTAGGGCACGAGCAGTGCTCAGCCTGTTCCGCCTTGCACAAAGGAGCAGGTATCAGTCCTGCTGATGGGTTGTGGACCTTCTACGGCCCTGTCCAGCTCTCCGAGAATAACCGCCAGTCTCCTGAAATCTCCTCCATGTTCTGGAGATTGTGCTGGGAGACACATTAAACCTTCTTGCTGCAGCACGTGTGGATGTGCCATCCTGGAGAAGTTGGACAACCTGTGCAACTTCTGTAGGGTTAAGGAATCGCCTCATGCTGCCAGTAGAGATAATTACTCAAGCCAAAACTAGCACGAGTGGAAAACCAGCCAAAAAAGATCAAGAGGGAGAAACTTGAAATGACCTCCACATGTTAAACCAGTCCTGTTTTGAGGGTTTTGTAATTGTTGCCACTTTAGTGCACCTGTCGTTAAGTCCATGAACACCAATACAGCTGAAAGTGATTAACAATGCCCTCAGCTGCTTAATCAATCAGAAAATTATCAGACAGGTTTCATTGATTTCATGCCAGGCCCAATAAAAAAAGTGTTCCTTTAATTTTTGTGAGCAGTGTATTCAACTGAAATGATTTATCGTAACAACCGATGATTTATACAGGAAAATCATGTGCATTAACAAGGCTGCCCAAACTTTTGCGTCCCACCGTATATACGTTACTCAGTAAATCGATGAAAATGCTGATAAATATAGAAGAAAAAGATTAATAGAAAATAACAGGTAAAAGTTTTTTTTTTTGCTTAAATAGTCAACATTATTAATTTTTATATGTTCTGGATAAAGTTTATAGTGGTCCAAAACAACTAACTTCATCCCCCTGATCTCGTGTGGGCTGATAGTTCTGCATCATTCGCTGGTCTTGTTCCACCAGGACCAGGACGATCTGAATGACCAGCAGGAATCTGTGCGTGTTCTGTCTGGTACATAAAGAGCAGCACTATGTCTGTGCCAGGACTCCATGACTAATGCTTGTCCGGTTCTGGATTATTTTATCATTTTTAGGCGAGGAGTGCTGAAATCCCTGAGCTGAGGGCGGAGCCTCTGATGCGCTCAAGCAGCAGTAGCACGGCCAGCATGAAGGTCAAGAATGTCAAGAAGTAAGTGAACCGCTGCCTGTAGTGGTCGTGGACATGTCAGCGTGGTCCCACGAATGGGTAACGTGCTAAACAAACTGTTTTTGTTACATTTCCAGACTTTCCTTCACCAAGGGCCACTTCCCAAAGCTGGCAGAGTGTGCTCACTTCCACTACGAAAATGTGGATTTCGGCACAATTCAGGTACCGTCATGAAGCCCCTCTCTGGATTTCGCCAACTCAGTAATGTTACATCTAATCACATACAGAGCAGACAGATCTGCAACAGATTTCAATATCAGACAAAGATCATCCAGCATCTAGTTTTCTAGTGACTATTTGATTTGTTGAGCAAACACATCTAGCCAAACCAACCTGGTCAGGGCAGTAGACTACAGGAGAAACTAGATTAGAGAACATGGTGCAAAAGTTCTTTTGTCACTAATTCAACTTAAAGGGTGAAACTAATCTATGAGACAGACTCATCCCATGCAAATCCAGATGTTTCAGCCTTTATTTGTTATAACTGTGATGATTCTGGCTACAGCTGATGAAAACCCCACATTCAGAATCTCAGACAATTAGAATATTGTGAAAAGGTTCAATAATCTAGACTCAAAGTGTCACACTCTAATCAGCTGATGAATCCACACAGCAAGTTCAGCATGCTCAAATTAACACTGTCAGTTGATTTCAACGCTTATGAAGTGTCTACATGGGTCCACACCAGTAAGAGTCTCTCTTTTGGGAGAGTTGGTAGTTTAACTCTGATTTAGTGTCAAAAACCAACTCTTCTGGAGTTGAGAATTTAACACTGGTGTTAGAGTTAATATAGTAACTCTTAACACTACTGTTAATTTGAGCATGCTGAACTTGCTTTGTAACAGCCACCCTGAATAACACCAGCTAACTCATGCCATGTAGACCTCATGACTGTGGACAGCCAGTGAGAGAGGAACACAAGGAGCAGAGTCCTGAGCATTTAGTGTGAACCATGCACCACTTTCTTATTGTGACAGTGGAACGGCAAAGCAGTCCCATTCCTGTGACCAGCCTCCTCACTTATGGGACCAACATGACACAACAAGTAACACCACATTTGCAACAGTGAACAAAGTAGTAACTAAGAACAACACAACCCCTCCAAAATAAACACACATAAACACCCCAAAATAGAACAAACAAACTAAAAACATGACTACCCACAATGCACCTCGCCCACTGCTGCAGCTCTCTGCAGCCAATCGGTCGCTACCAGTCCAACTTTTAGAATAAAGGGGTGGAGTCTACAAATAAACTCTGCAGGTGTTATAGTTGCTGTGGGAGTTCAGAGTTAGCTGTTCAGGAGTTATTTTGTCTAAAATGACTCCTACAGAGTTGATTATGAAACACTCCTTTTAACACTCAGGTTTAACTCTCATGTCAGTGTTACATATCAACTGTATAACTCTTTTTTGTGTTAAATTAACTATTCTTTGTGTTAAATTGGACCAACACCCCAAAATTAACACTTTTAAATTAGCTGTGAACACCTGCAAAGGGTTCCAGAGCCTTTAGGTGGTCTCAGTCTGAGTTGAGTTACTGACATAAATGGACTTTTGCATCAGATTCTCGTTTTTCCAGTTTCGCCTGTAACTTTTTTTACAGATCGCACTGGTGCACCTAACTTTTTTTAGATGTATAAGCACAAAAGTTAGTTGTCACTAATATTGACACAGGTTTTAAACCAGAATGTGGTTGACCTTGGGCATGGGTGTGGTCCAATCCCCAGAGGACTGTAGTAACTAGTTACATTTACTCAGTTTTCACTCAGATTTTTTCAGGTGTGCCAGTGCAGACTTGGCAACCCCACAGGCTCACAGATTGTAAACAAAGACTACGTCCCTCTTTGGCTCTTTTAAAAGGAGAAAAACTGACGACCCCCCAGGTGTCTGAGAAGAAAATCTGTTTCAATGTAATCTGCCTTCCAACATGAGTGAGATGGATTTGTGATTAGTAGAATTCTTACATATTGCTCCTTTAAATATGACAAAAACAGAAGAACTCTGAAAGCAGTGAATATTTGACTCTGTGACTTTATGTCTGAGTGATGTACGCTTAAACTGAGTCATCTTTAGAACCGCTCGTGTCAGCAGGGAGTTTAGGTATATGAACCATATATATGACGTGTTTATGACACATTTAAGCTCCTGTAGGCATATTGCAGGTGGTTCTAGAATGATCCATACTGAGCTGCTGACACAGAACAGACCCAGGTGCTTCTGAACCTGATCCTACCCTGGTTTCTATAAATGATAAACATTTAAAGCAGCGTGATCGCTGCTTATTTTCTTTTGCTTCCATTCAGCTTCACAAGCAACTCTTCTAATGCTGGTTGTTTTGGACGGCATCTGCTGATGTCATTTCCTACTGAGTTACAACCAGTCAGCGTGAGTTAACCCAAAGTTTAGCTCAGTTGCTCCACCGGACCTTTCCGAGTACCTATCCCTGATCAGGTACTCCGAAAGCGCCTGAAAATGGTCCGGAAAGTGGCAGTTTGGCCGGTCCGGTGACTTGCCGAGATGTTTCGTTAAAATTACACTTAAGTTCCGACAGAGGAAACACGCCTATAGTATCTGCTCAGCTATGTAAGGAGCAGCTGTTGTAAAAGTGTTACTTTAGTCTTTAGGGGGAGGGGCAGCTTGGAAATAAAAGCCCAAAATTTAATGTGAAATTAATGTAAAACATTTCTAAGATTTCATGAGTCTCTGAGTGCTTTTGGAGATCGAAGCTGTTTTAGGAAGACAGCGATATCCTTTGGTCCTGGCTGAGCACAGACTAGCTGTTAGCTCATCAGTTTTCAAGCACATAAAAGCTGTTTCTCTGAGCAGAGGCTGTTCAGATATTGATGCTTCTTGTCAAAGCAGCTGGCAGATATGCAGAAATGTATACTCAAGCTAAAGTCTGATCCCCGCAGCCGTACGGCTCACGTCCTTCTGCAGCCTCATTGTTTCTGGAGCTAAGAGCTGTTAGAGCATTCTGATTTCTGACCACTCTCTAATTATGGATAACTATTCAGCCACCGCTGCTCTCAGAGGTCAGCCCTTCTGGCGTCTAAAGGCTCGCTGGTTACAGATTCCTGCATTTCTGGAATATGTTGGGACAAATATAGACTACTTCCTTCTACATAAAAATGAGCTGTCAGCATCAATTAGAAGGGAAGCCTTTAAAGCAACACAAGCTATCAATTCTTAAACTAAAACACAAATAAGAGCTTGAACATGAAACATAATCTCAACGAGAAACAACAGAAATTTGCAGGATTTAAAAGGACAATAAGAAGAAATTTCCTCTGATAAACCTTCGTTGTCACCAGGATCAGGAGCAACGGCAGGAGAACCTTTAGCATGGCACGCTAACATGTTACTAATCACAGCTGCAGCAACAATGCAGTTTAACCAGAACAGAAAGGGCACTAGATGGGTCTTCTCTTATGAATATTTAAAATAACTTCTTTTCTTTCATTTTGATGGCCGTGAGTTCAGTTTTGCATAAAAGTTAGCATTCATGTTGTTATGAGTTTATTTGGAGCAATGAAAGGGCCAAAGACAATAGAGCTGCTGCTACTCACTCACACACACGCACACACTCACTCACACACACGCACACACTCACTCACACACACGCACACACACACACGCGCACACACACACGCGCGCACACACACACACACACACACACACACACACACACACACATCCTTGTACTTATCTATTAGTGAGAACCATCCATTGACTTCCATTCACTTTTCTTCATTTTAGTGTATTATGCCTAACCCATACCCCAATCCTAACCATAACCAGTGTTGCTGTATTCCTAACCCTAACCCTAGCCTCAACAAAAACCTAATTCACACCAGACCTCTAAACCCAACAGGTAAGCTTTTAAAGAAAGTGAGGACCAAAAAATGTCCTCACTTTGAAAAATGTCCTCACTCTGTTGGTAAAAAAGTTTTTTTGATCCTCAGTATGTAGTAAGTACAAGAACACACACACACACACAGAACCAGTAGGGGGCAGCAGTCGTTAGAACTGATGCTACTGCTTTAGGTAGAGTTCCTGTCTGAAACCCGGTTCTGTTGTGTTCTCCGGTTGCTGCAGGCTCTGACACACTTTTGTTTTACGGCTGAATGGTTTCTGTTTTCCTCCTGCTGGGTAAAAGGAACTCTGGTGATTGGCCCAGGGGATGAATCTGTTCCTGTTTGTGTTTATGCTGATATGTTAGACACGTTAGCTTGTTAAAGAGCGGATAACTGATCTGTCCTGTTGGTTAGTCCACGGATGGTTCTGATGAGGGGGAACACAGCTGCTGGGCTCTGTAACCTGATGCTAGATCATTTTGTCTGGATTGTGTTTCTCTTTCATGTTTTCTGATGATAAAAATCTCTGCCAGCCTTCAGAATTCAGCCACTTAAAGAAACTAAACCTGCTGGTGCTGGGATGCTCCACGTCTTCAGTAAAGGTTTTATGACAGAAGTTAGGAGTCACAGAAAATGTTTGATGTTGGCATTTTAGGTAGAAATGCTTTTGCTTTGTCCTTAATGCAAATATGATTTTATTGGTCATTTTAACACAAATTTAGATTTTATTTTCCATGTTTTAAACATCCTGATAAGCACCGTTGGACTCAAATGCATTGCCCTGGTTTTTGGGCTGACTCAGATTTATAACTTATAGAATGAACCCGTTTTTTTTTTCTGATGAAGATTATTATTCAGTTCAGTCCTGCTGCAGTCGAGATGACTCTGAGAATGGTGTTCTGGCCATTTGTAATTACCCCCTGGCTGTAGTGTTATTTAAAGCTGGATCTGCAGATCTGTCAGAAACTCTCCATCCACTCTCCTGCAGCTCCAGGCTGAACGGTGTCTTTTGGGGTTTACCTGTAGTCGTGCACCTGGAGTAACCTCCGTGTTATTTCATGTGTGATGAGAGCTCAAATCTACACTCTCACTGTGTGTGTGTGTGTGTGTGTGTGTGTGTGTGTGTGTGTGCGTGTGTGTGTGTGTGTGTGTGTGTAAAAGTCACTGATTGTGTTTATTTCTCCTTGACGAGTAAAAAAACTGTTTTCACAGCTGACAGCAGATTTAGGACTTGAGCCATACCATGCTGAGGTGCTTTTACCCACAATGCACCTGTGTATCAGTGGAGGTGAGTGTTTTTAGTGACTGTACAGGGATGAGGTTCCTTGTTGATTTTTAATTAGAACTTAATTAGCACTATTAGTATTAACTTATTTTCTAAGTTTGAAGAACTAAAGGATCCGTTTGAATGTGACTGGTAAAAAGAATTACGAAGTTTCTTTTCTGAATCAGTAGTTCACTACAAAAGTCATCTGAAAGCATGAAGAAGCAACGCGTTCAGATCAGATCAGGTCCAGATTTAAGCTGATTATCAGCAGTAAATTCAGTTCAGTCGTAACAAAATTGGATTCTCTGGATTGTAAAATACTGATTAGTCAGATTGTCCCTAAATAAAGAACCCCACAGGTTTCATAGAGCCTGTTACCTGCTAAGATGTGCCAACAGCCAGCCTGGACGTTCCACAAATCCTGATTCTCCCTAGTCTCTCTGTGCTAAAGTCCACCTCGGGTGGTCAGAAACTGTTTTTATCACTTGAGAAATATCTCCAAACTGTGAAGGTTGGTGTCAAAACATGAGCTTGAAATGGTTCTCCATGCCTTTATCTCCTCCCGTCTAAATTACTGTAACACACTTTTCACATGTTTTAACAATAAATCCCTTGAGCGCCTTCAGTTGGTCCAGACCTCTGCAGCGAGGCTCCTAACTGGAGCAAACAGAAGAGCTCACATCACTCCTATCCTGATGTCTCTGCACTGGTTACCCATTAACTTTAGAATCCTGACTAGAACTTTCAGGGCTCTACATGGCCAAGCTCCTCCTTATGTTACTGAACTGTTAAAGCCTTACGCTCCAACCCGAGCCCTCAGGTCCACAAACCAGAACCTCCTAGAAGTTCCAAAGACCAGATAGAAAAGTCGAGGTGATCGCTCTTTCCAGGCTGTTGCACCCCGACTTTGGAATGAACTTCCTTTATCCCTACGTGTTACTGACAGTCTGGTCACCTTTAGAAAGCAGCTGAAGACGCTTTTGTTTAAAACTGCTTTTACTTAAGTCTTTTATGTTTTATTCATTTTTTTAACTTGTATTTATAATCATCTTTCATTTGTTTTATCATTTTTATAATTTTATGACTTTCTGTTTTCTGATTTTTAATGATTTTATGATATTCTGTTGTTTTGTTTTAAGATCATTTTATGATGACTTTATCTTTTGTTTTGTTGATCTTTGTGAAACACTTTGTGATTCTTTTTCTGTGATAAGTGCTATACAAATAAAATTTATTTACTTACTTACTAATAAATGACCCGGTGTGTAAGTCGTCTTCCTGTTTGACGCCACCGGCTGCTCCGTCATGACTCCTCAGCGGTGACGGGATAAGTGGCTTTCACAGGACCAAGCTCCATTTTCCTGTACCAGAGTCAGCCCAGCTCCTCTATCTGCAGGTGTGTTGGGTTGCACATAGAGGTAAGAACTTTCCCAGATGGGACCGTTCTGCAGCACATGCTGGTCTCACCACAGCTGCTGTCCAGGTTGGGCTCCCAGTTAACTAATAAAACGGGTTCAGCAGCTGCCCTGTGGTGGATCGTGCTGACGTGAAGATTTGATGCAATCTGTTGGTTAGAAACATTGTACTGATCGGCTTTTTGCAGTTGAACAAATGAATCGATCCTGTATTTAGTCTGAATCAGCCATAACTGGATTTGAACCTGGAGCTGTTCTGATCTGAACCGGACTCATTGCTGGTTCTGTCAAACTTGTGACTTTTGTTGTGAACTGGTGTTTGGTTAAACTGAGTGGAGCTTAAGAATTTTACTCCTAGTTGTAAAAATCTGGGATTTTCCTGGGATAAGGGGCGTAAGCACACACACGTATAATACATATACGTCTTACTGCTATTTTTCCCATATGAGG
Source organism: Aphyosemion australe (assembly GCA_006937985.1). Lineage (NCBI taxonomy): Eukaryota > Metazoa > Chordata > Actinopteri > Cyprinodontiformes > Nothobranchiidae > Aphyosemion > Aphyosemion australe. The sequence goes on from SSNS01000072.1 coordinate 554,788, forward strand.
GATAATAAAGAAATGGTTCTGTTGTACGTGGACATGTGGATTTTAAATGACACAGGTGCGGGTGGGCTTGAGAAACAAATACAGAAATGCATTTTGTGTTTGTTTAAAATGCATTTGTTACTACATTTTAGGAATCTGGGCCAGTAAGCATTTTAAAGTTTTATAAAATAGGTGTTTGATGATGAGAATATGATCCCCGAGAAACTCCTGATGGAGCCCAGTGCCATGAGGCTACAGTCAGAACTCCGTCTCCAGGGGGAGCTGTAGGATTTCTGATGGTTGTCTTCAGTGACTCCATGTTGGAGGCTCAGAGATCTTTTTAACGTGGATGTAGACGATAAGCTCCCTCTGGACCTATGCTCCATCTCTGACACTGGCCTTTTTAAATCTAAACTCAAAACCTTCCTATTTTTAGGAAAGCCTTCAATGCACAGTAATGAGGATTTTTATTAGTGTTTTTCTCTTATTTGCCTTTTTATGTGATTTGTGTGTTTTTTATGCTTTTGCTTTTATGCGACTTGTTAAGCACTTTGGCTGTCTAGTTGACTGTTTTAAAGGGCTATATAACCAATAAATGAATGAATGAATATATAAGCTTCTGCTGACCTTGTCTGTTCCACATGAGGAGTGTTAGGGTTGGGCTCCACCTGCCTCCTCTCACCTGGTCCTATTTTTAGCTCTGAGAGCTAGACATGCTCCCTTCATCACCAGAGTCTTCTCTCACCAAGAGCCAAACATTTGACTCAATCATATGTTTTATTCATAGAAACAAAGCTTTCTGAATATATTTGTCAGCCTGATAAATTGAAAACATCACTTTTGTATATGTGGGTTTAGAATCATCAAGTCTGATCCTGATCAGAATCCTAGCTGTGGTTGTGAAGGAGGTTGACCTGAGCATGATGCATGCATGTTCCAGGGTGATTGAGAGTATGAGCAGCCATCCATGTAATGAAGATGGACACTGCCTCCTCCGCTCATCTTTAGGCTGTCGATGTGTTTCTGCTGCTGTTTTCTACTCCTGCCTGTGACTGAAACAGTCATTTTGGATTCACTTGTTTAAACACCACCTAGATGATGCCTTCACTGCCCACAAACCCCATGTTTCTACTGGACACTTCCTTTAGTGGGACTGACTCCATCCATCTGCTGCTGCATCTAAAATCCCACTCTTAGGCAGCCCTTCACTCGTTCTAATGTTCTTAACAGAACAAATGTGAACAATACAAATTAATCTGATGTTTCTACTATTTGGGAGGACGTGGTTTTTGTTCTCTCTGAACGTGAGCTCTGGGTCTGCAGAGAGATGATGTCAAACAGTCGGTCACATGTTCCTCCTGGGGCCTGTGAGCTGACGGTGATGTAATTGTTACTCATTTTGCTCTTGTTGGTGGAAACAAAGACTAGCCCGAACACACACACACGCGCGTGCGCACGCACACACACACACGTCTCTTTCTGTCCATTTCGTGGTCATTGCTGGGAAAAGTCTTTAACACTAGTGTTACTGCACAAACCCAGGAAGGCACACAGCACGGTCCAAATCACACAGATGTTTCTAAGGCAGCTAATGAGCAGCTCAGTGCTTTATACTGATAAAGATGGTCGTATTTATGTTTCCTTGTTGATTGTGACATGTCACTTTTCAGTAAATATTTTGCAGCTCCTGAATTTTAAGTAGTGTATACATTTTTTAGTCGTGCATAAAAACAAACATCATTGAATTAGTGACCTTTCAGTGACCTAAAACTAAAAGTGTGTTAAAGTAAAAGAAAAATAACAAGATGTTATGGGAGATCTGGTTCAGCCTCATGTTTCCCAATCATGTAACTGTTTTTCCATCTGGAGGCCTTGCATGTTCTCTTTCACAGAGGAAGACCGCCAACAAAGATGAATGTGTGAAAGCATAACTGCTGTGTGACGTAAACAAAAACAGTTTTAGAAGGTTTTATGGTCATGTGACTCGGAGTTCATAGGTTCAGTTCACCACAGCATCCAGAATAAGAATGAATTGCGGATGCAGGAAGCCCTCGCTGGCTGATTCTACCTGCCGATCGGAGGCGGTAGGCGTGAATTTCATCCAGCCAATCAGTTTGTAGAGTTACCTCTGTCCCAGTCGGATCATCGAGGAAGAGGTCTAAAAAAAAAGAGTCACTTCAGAACGGAAAATGCACAGATTACCCAGATGTGAGACCAAATAAGCTACCCAGCCCGGCCGTACTGACCCAGATGTGTAGGCAGCTTAGGTGAAGCAGGAGAGAATATACTGCTGATGGTGCTAAACCGCACTTTGGGATTCACTTTGCTCTGGGTCACCAGCTTGGAGAAATATGCACCCTCGTGTCTCTGACTGCAGAGTTAAAGGAGGTCAGAAGATCCTTTAGATGCAGCAGATGGACACGGAGACCAGTTTTCTTCCACAATCGCTCAATTTTTCTGCACTGGCGCTTCAGGCTTCAAATGCTGTCATTAAACCAGAGAGTTGAGTTCACTGCAGGATAAAAAGTCACTAAACTCCTGAAGGAAAAAACAGTTTGGACCAGGTGGATGATAAACCACAGCACAGTAAAATGGGTCCTTACGCCCGACTTTAATCAGCTGCTTTTCAAAGGAAGAAATCGACCTGTGGTTGTAAAGCTACAAGAAAAATGGTCTCTAAGGACAATAGCTAGCGGTTTTGCACACGTCCTTTAATTCCCAAAGATGCTTCTAGAATGACACAGTATTGGATCTGCTGCCATAACAATTTTAATATAAATACAAGACATGCTTACCATACTTGTTCTTGTAGAGCCATCCGCTAAGTTTAGGGTCAGCTAACCATTTTGGATTAAATCCGCTGGTTCGATGTTTACCATCGTGGCTTAGGCCTACAGGTGGCTGCTCCGACGACATGCTGGAGATGCGCTCTCTCCTACACCTGACCTCTCACCTTGTTAACGTATCAATCGTAAGATGTTGCTGTCACGCTCTCAGTCGTATCACCAGATTTCGGACTTGCAGGTTAAAGACCCCTTTTTTAATTGTTAATTTGGTGCATTTAAAACTATTTTAAATAAATAAATAATGGGGCTTACACACTAGCATTGAGCATAAGACTGCTCAGAACGCCTTTGTTTAATAAGGAAGACACCATGGACTTCTCGGCACTCCTTTGACCCACCCACATGTTTGGAGATGAGCTCATGACATCACTGATATCTTTGCGCCGATTTTGGAGACCACCCATGTGCTCAACTATGTTCGTATCCCTAAGGCAGTGTGGAGCCAACAAGGCTGGGGCCGGCGGAGCGGATGCTAGTGTGCAAGTGCCATAAGTGACACTTAGCCTGGCGGGGGGCCAAGAAAAGCCTGGTGGTCCCCTTTTTCTTATAAAGCAGTTCTTTCAGGTCTTTGGTGATCTAGGGTTTGTTATTGGGAAAGCATCTTACTGTTGTGGTGGGGATGATGCTGTCCAAACAGACGTTTATATACTCAATCACAGCATGGCATTGATGTCATATTTATGTGGCTCAAAGAGTGCATCCCAGTGTAGCCTCAATACATCCCTGCAGAGTAGCTTCCCGAGTCTCTCCTCACAGTTCTTCTGGTCATAGGATGCCTCTTAACAAGGATTGTGAACACTCAGCAGAAAAAAACAAGAGAGGATCTGATTTTCTTATAACAAGTCTTGCAGAGGAGCTGTATGCATCGTTGACGTTAGCATAAAACAAGTCCTGTGTGAGGAGATTTTCCTACTCTCCTCCTGGATTTTTAATATGTGGATTGACATAAGTGCAATGTCCTCTGTCTTCACAAGAGCATGTTGACATTGTCCAGAGCCTACTTGTGTTGTCAAACTGGAATAAATTGTAGTTGTCAAATGATTTGGCCTCTGGTCTTTGATTGACTAGTGCATTTCCAGTACTTTATCTGACATGAGGTGGGTGGACAGCCGTAAAAAAACTGACCTGAATTAGCAGAATGCACATATTGACATTATACTCTTTGCACTTAAATGGAAATCCATTTCAGCCCCTCTCTGTCCCTTTCCATGTGAGTTAGATGGTTCTTTCTTCCAGATACTGGTCTGTGCCTGTACACTACAGCAATCAGATTGGTTTCAAGCTCCAAGCCATGACCTCACCTCCTTTCAGTAAACTTTCTTCTCCGTATAAATTCTGTTCCACTCCTGAGTCCAACCCGATCAATTTTTTATAGCTGAAGTAATGATTTTAGACGTAGTGCCTTCACACTTCCATCTGAAGCTCCTGAACACAGCAGCCAGTCTTCAGATCTCCCATCATTCCACCATCCTGCAGTCTGACAAAATACCACAGGGTGGGAATAGCCTCATCAGACCCTGCTGTTTTAATTTATCCCCACAAACTTTTAACACGGATTAGTACCTAACAGTGGTTTCCAATGACTACATATTAGTTGTTCTTGTGACAGGTTTATGTTTACATCTAAATGAACTGTTACTTATTAAGAAACATCTTTTGGATCAATTTTAAATTTAATTAACTACTAAAGGAAGTTTACTTTGTATCTACTTAAAGCTGCAAAACGCAAATTTGGAAAACAAATTAGCTTAAAAAAAGTTTCCATGCCTCTTAACAATATTCTAATATCGTATAGCTATAAATATGTTGTGGAGATTAAAAACAACGAAAATAATTAATAAAGTGGTTCTCTTGCATTTGTCTAAAAACCTCCACCAATAACACGTTTTGGACCAAAAGCAACTATTGAACCATCCGGTTGTCGGTCTTGCCGCACTTTCCTGGGTTCTCCATTCATTACACAGTCAGTGCGGTTACATGTGCAGTATCAACATCTAAGTCGATCCAGGTCGATCTTATGATAATAAGCTGATTGTCTTTATCCACGTTTACATGCGCTTTAGAAAACCAACCTCTCAAATGAAGTTCGTGCCACTCCGGTACAGTAGGGGGCAACATGCGCCTTTTCGTGTCTGCATTTTTCCGGTTAGCTTGTAGCAACACAAAAAGTAAACAAACGCGAGCGTCTAATCAGTTCAGCTTGACTGACCCGTTTACATGCAGAATGAAGTCAGGTAACTACCGCATTATCTGGGTGCTTCAGCCCGATTAGAAGAAGTTCCCTTTCAGCCAGACTAACGTATTTACATGCATTTAAAAAAAACGATGTTAGTCTTGTTGGAGGACTTACTCGAAAACGAGATGATTCATCTCAAGTGGTTTTATCCTCTTAAAATATAAGGCTACGTTCACACTGCAGGTCTTGATGCTCAATTCCGATTTTTTGAGTAAATCTGATTTTTTTGTGGCTGTTTTCACATTGTAACTGAAATGCGACATCAAACACTCTCCAGTGTGAACGCTTCATGGCCCCAAAGCGACCCGCATGCGCAGAAGACAAGAAGTCACAGTCAGAACCAGGAGAGGTGGAGTTGTGATGTGAAAGCCTCACAGACAGTTCAGCCACAGGATCACACCTGAGTCTCTCGTTTTGGGGTGGAAACTATTTTAAAAACTATTTTACTCCTTATTCCCGCCGTCTTCCCGAGTTAGTATTCCCTGAAAATGTTTTGGTATTAAGTTAATTCACAGAAAACCCCCGCCCCGCTCTCACGGAGACCGAGACTGGAGATTCGCTTCGCTCCAGCAGCACCTCCCGCTCTCATGCTTTCTTATATTTTTAATTCCAACACTTGACAGAATGTCCCACAGACCCCTGAATCCCTCTGTCAGCGCTGCTCTTCAGCGCTCCTCCTCAGAAAAGTCCTGACACGACGCTCACCTCCGCTGAGCAGTGACGTAGGAGGCGGATTCAATGCGACATGACCGTTCAGACTGCAGTCGCTTTCAAAAAATGCGCATATGTGTCGCAATCAGTACTACATATTGAAACGACCTGGATCGGATTAGGAAAAATCGGATCTGTGCTGTTCAGACTGTCACAAAAAAATCAGAAAAGGGTAAACTACCAGAGTCCCAAAAGGAAAAACACCATTTGAAGGCACGGACAACAAAAGACGTTTGGACCTAGAAAACGGAGACTGGTGTTAGCGCTATCTTGTTTCCTCTGGTAATGTTGGTTTCCGGTTCTGGTGGATGTGGATCCAGGGAAGATACCGGAGAGTGTTCTGTGACCGTGTTTGCTGGTTTGTTATAACAGCTTTAAAAATTGAGAAGTTTGAATATTCAGCATGCGAGTCTAGTATGTTCGTTACCTGCTGTTGGACATGGCATCTAGCTGGATGTTGGTGTGCAGTAGATGACACAAAGAGTCCTCTGATCAGAGGAGCTTAGTGTCCTGAGTCTGGTCTCCATCTCTACTGGGCGAGAGGTTCGAGACACTCTGAACAGGTCCCATCCAACACAGGGCATCTGTAAGTTTAGTTAGTTATCCAGTCAGAACTTTAGCTGGTTTTAGTTTTGTCTCTTCTCCTGCTGCTTGATGTTGGGAAGTCAGATTTTACAACTTCTGACGTTTCCAACCAAAGGTCTGGTGTTTATTTTAGCGTCTGTCTCTTTCCCTACCTTTGTCACCAGCGTCAGAGTGTATTGGAGGGGTTGCAGGGTTTGGTAGTAGAGCGCTCACAGTGACAGAAGGACAGACGGACAGAAAGACTGCACAAGTGGAGGAAAAGTAGCTCTGCTCCAAGTGCACCCCCTCCTGCCCTCAGTCTCTCCTCTCCTTTTGCTGCTGTGTCTCTCCCCTCATCATTCTTTGTCCTGGGAATGCACCAACCAGAGAGGTGGAGAGAAGGGGGGAGGGGTGAGAGAGTATGTCAGACAGTGGGGAGGAAGAAAAAGCAAGTGAACTGCATGTGGCGGAGGGACACAGAAAGCAGGCGGTGAGGTCAGCAGAGGAACAAAACTAGAAGAAAGCTGCTTTTTTTTTTTTTTTTACTGGATTTCTCTGAATCTTTTATTTCTCCACCACTGCTAACGTTGAGTTTCAAACTTCTGTTGGAATCTAAGAAGAAAGAAAATGCATGAAAAAGAGGAGTAGACATCACAATGGTAGGATGAGAGAGGGCAAAATGGAGGAGAGGAAAGCTGTCCCACTGAGGAGTCCATCTAGGAGCCTCTCATCCTCCAGCTCCAGCTGCTGGTGAGATTCTCGTCTCTTCCGTTCTCCGTCCCTCTCCCTGAGCCTCACACTGGAAGAGTCTCTATGCAACAAAACGTGGACAGTTGACAGTTATGTCCTGCACTCTACAGCTGTGAGACAGGGGTGGATGTCCACGTTCCTTTTTGAAAAAGACACTGGGGACAAAGGTTGGATCAAACTGAGCATGAAGCTGGAAGGAATGGGAGTGTAAACTGGACCGGACCTCCTGTACGTATGACACGTCTGTCTTTCTTTGACACTTCAGCCTTTGTTCCTGGGTTCAAGTTCCTGCTGCTGCAGTTAACGGACAAATGCTTTCTCTTTGCTTTGGTAGGGCTGCAGGAACCAGGAAATCAGATCAGAAGGTCTTTATTACTCAAATGTGGTGAAGCTGCTGTGGTCAGGTCACACCGGGAAAACAATACATTATTAATAAAAAAATACAAGTGTGTTTTTAAAATGATTGCATTGTATTGCGCAGAACTTTGTCCCTGCAGGAAGTACTTAGACATCTCCATCTGACGTTTATGTGTTCTCGACCCGACCAGTGTTGCTTCACTGGGCTGAGTGTGCACCTCCCAGTTTTTACTTATTCTGCTCTGTGTCAGAAACATGAGGTAAAACAGGGCATGCAGCAACAAAACAGTCCAAAAAGGTTTATCCCTGCAGGTTTGACCAATAAAATGGTGCAAAATAAATGTTACACTAACTTCAAACACTGATTAAAATAAACAATTTCACTTGAAATTGTAACTTTGTTTAATACTAATATTTAGAAATGGCTGCATGGTGTTGCAGTTGTTAGCACTGTTGTCTCGCGGCGGGAATGTTGCAGGTTTGAATCCCGGCGGCAGCCTTTCGGCGTGGAGTTGACATGTTCTCATGCATGTGTGGGTTTTCTCTGGGTTTTGTCCCACAGAGCAAAAGCATGATCTGTAGGAAGACCCTTTACAGCAAAAGAGTTTATGTCACAACTGACTCACCCAGTGACCAGAGCGGGGTTAAAGGCTGTGTGTGTGTGTGTGTGTGTGTGTGTGTGTGTGTGTGTGTGTGTGTGTGTGTGTGTGTGTGTGTGTGTGTTCTGGACCCTGACGTCTAACAGTTCTGTAACACCATATGTACCATTTTACCACTGTTTTTGTCTTAATGGTGGTTCATCTGTGATGAATGTACAACAATATTTAGCCTCCACTGGTCTGCCTTTAGACCAGAGAGCGAACTCGTACCATCTCGTGTGAGACAGGTTAGTGTCTCACAGCAGAGACGACCACAGACAGGGATGTAGTTGTTGTGTGTCTCTAGATGAGGCCAGTAGAAATAGAAACACACAGCTGTCCTGTCTCCCTGGCGTGGCTCAGACACTATCAGAACTCATAAATACCTTCACTATCAGTCCTGTTGGTTGTTGAGAAAGCGTTCTCTGTTATTTTATTGCTTGACTGAACAGATTAAACTTTCTGCAGATTAAATGCAAAAGAACAGGACAGAATAGAAGGTTTGACTTGGAACACAAATGTTCCTGTTAAACATTTCACGTGAAGTCGTCTGTTCTTCAGCTTTAACGTTCCCAACCTCCTCTCTGTGTCTTTCAGTTGTCCCTCGGAGACGAGCAGTGTGAAGTCACGCGGAACGGCTATGAGTCTAAAGAGCTGGTGTACCTGGTCCATATTTACTGCCAGGTAGGAGCAGTTACACACAATCAATCAATCAATCAAAATTTATTTATATAGCACAATTCATACAATAAATGTAACTCAAAGTGCTTTACAAATTAAAATGACCCCAAATTCCCATAATCCCTCTCTCCCCTGAAATGTAGAGGAATTTAGAAAATAAAACCCTCATTAAAATCATTGTCAAACACCCACCCACACACACACACACACACACACACACACACACACACACACACACACACACACACACACACACACACACACACACACACACACACACACACACACACACACACACACACACACACACACACACACACACACGCACACAGAAACACATGCTAAAGGATATATGATAAAAATGTAACACACTGGGCTGAGTTCAGATGAGATAAACCATCTAAGTTAGGAAACGCCATCAAGGGAGCCATCTGCCCCGACAGCAGCAGATCCACATCAGCAGCCGAGGCGCTAACACAAAGCGCCCAGGGGAGGGAGGGCGGAAACCCCCACCTCCACCCAGGCCACCACAGCAGACCACCACCCCCAGGGCAGAGGGCTCCCACAGAGGAAACACCGGAAGAGGATAAAATAAGGTTAAAATATAAGATAGTAAAATTCTGATAGAACAAATAAAATAAATAAAAGGAATAAATCAGTAATAAAAATAATGAGATAAAAGCTAAGCTAAAAAGGTGAATCTCTAAATGATAGTAAAACTCTGATTGAATAAAACATATAGGATAAAATAAAATAAAATAAATAAATGAACAGTGGATGATAAAAAACATCAGTTAAAAGCTAAGCTAAATAGGTGAGTCTTGAGCCTGTTCTTAAAAACATGAACGTTCTCTGCAGCCCTGAGGTCCTCCGGCAGCCTGTTCCAGAGGCGAGGGCCGTAGTACTGAAAGGACGCCTCGCCGTGGGTGTGTGTCCTGACTTTAGGGATAACAAGGAGACGGCTGCCAGAGGAGCGCAGAGACCGCGAGGGTTTGTACGGTAAAAGCAGTTCTGAGAGATAAGAAGGCCCAAGACCATTAAGACACTTAAAAACCATTAAGAGAACCTTAAAATCGATTCTGAAACATACGGGGAGCCAATGCAGCGATTCTAAAACCGGAGTGATGTGCTCCCGCTTCCTGGTCCTCATCAGGACTCGTGCTGCTGAGTTTTGTAAAAGTTGTAAGCCTGAAGTTCTCTTTTTAGGAAGACCAGAAAGCAGGGCATTGCAGTAATCAATTCTGCTGGTGATAAAAGCATGCATTAGCGTCTCCGTATTGGCCCGAGAGAGAATGGGGCGGACTCTGGCGATGTTCTTTAGATGATAAAAACCTATTTTTGTGATATTTTTAATGTGTGGGATAAAAGTCAGCTCAGAGTCAAAGATGACGCCCAGGTTCTTCACTTGTGAAGAAGGATTAAAAGACATTGATTGTAATTTTGGTAAAAGTTTCTCTCTCTGAGCCTCAGAACCAATGACTAAAATCTCAGTTTTGTCCTGGTTGAGCTGGAGAAAGTTTTCTGCCATCCAGGATTCAATGTCTAAAATACAGTTAAAAAGTGCATCCATTGGCTGTGTGTCATCAGGAGACACGGATATGTACAACTGTGTATCATCAGCATAACTGTGAAAATTCACCCCATGTCTCCTGATGACATTGCCAAGAGGGAGCATATAGATGTTAAAAAGCACAGGGCCTAAAATTGATCCCTGGGGCACACCACATGTGATGCTGTGGACCCTAGAGGAACAGGTATCCAGACTCACCATAAAAGTCCTGTCTGTGAGATAAGATGTGAACCATCTGTGAACAGCACCAGAGAGGCCGATCCGTTTTAACCGCGTTAAAAGAATAGTGTGGTCTACTGTGTCAAAGGCAGCGCTTAGATCCAGTAGAACCAACACTGTCACCTTCCGTTTATCATAATTTAATCTAAAATCATTTAAAATCTTCAGAAGGGCAGTCTCGGTGCTGTGGTTCACCCTAAAACCAGACTGAAATTTCTCTAGGACATCATGAGTGTTTATAAAATCATTTAGTTGAATAAAAACAAGTTTTTCCAAAAGTTTGCTTAAGAATGGTAAGTTGGATACCGGTCGATAATTTTTTAAATCATTAAAATCTAAATTGCTCTTCTTCAACAGGGGCCTCACCACCGCCCCTTTAAAGGCGGCAGGAAAGACCCCCGTCTGAAGGGAACAATTCATCAGAGCTAAAATCTCAT